>CM047937.1:19114513-19403234 GCA_026230145.1 Diorhabda elongata | reverse complement strand
TTCCATAGTAAGAATTAAACCAGTATGCAGTATGAGTAGAAAGCACTTATATAATATTAGTCACGACAAGCCATAAGAATTTTACAGATTCAACGACGTCGATGGTGGTGTTATTTAATAAAAAAGGCAGCAATATATTTTTAAATGGTAAAACTTCAATGTTAGAAAGGTTGAGACAGGGAAGATGAGGATCGCACCATGATTTGATGGTGATTAGGTCACTAAATATGGTCCTATGAAGAGCAGTAAGATCAGGGTTGCGCCAAGAGAAACTAGTGTCGTCTGCAAATAGACATGTTTTATGTACCGCTGATGTCGTTTATAAACAGAAGAAACAAAGTAGGGCTTAGTACTGAGCCTTGGGGCACTCCATATTCTATTGGCTTGAAAAGACATCGTTGTATCAACCCTTACAAGCTGAGTTCTGTTGGTAAGGTATGTGTTCCCCTGAAACCGTAGTACTGCAATTTGTTAATTAAAATATTATGATTAACACAATCGAAAACTTTTGAAAAATCACAAAAAGTTGTTGCATTGGAGTGATGGCTGTTAAGGCTAGAGTAGACATTATTTAGGAGGGAGAATATTTGTGTATTTGTTAGTAAAAAACCCAAATTGATGGGTAGTAAGTTTTTTGTATTTATTAAACAGAAATGGTAAAAGCCTCTTTTTGACCAAACTTAGATAACGTGGGAAGGAGTGCAATTGAGCGATAATTCGATGCTTGATTTTACGCAGAGGTATAATTCTAGCCGTCTTAAGGCAATTGGGAAAAGTGCCATTTTGAAATGAAACGCTAATTACATGTTTAATGTACGTCGATCAGTTCCAGATGGGTATTTATCCTTGATGTCATTGTACTGTGAAGATCTGCTAAAACTACGGCCATAAAGAAGAAGCTGTGTTAGCAATAGCATCAGGGAGATATGAAAGCGAAGAGGAGCTAGAGAATTTGATAAATTTTTGGCTACATTCACAAAGTAATTATTGAGGTAGAGGCAGGTGAAGTAGAGATAATGCTCGATGAAGAAGCTTTATTTCTTAGATCATTCACAATGAACCATGTTTCTTTAAAACATTACGAAAATTGGCAAGTAGATTGTAGATATACGTATACCTTCAGTGGACCAGGGTTTATTTTACTTATTTTTAATACGTCTGAGTTACTGACAACGGCGCTTGAAGTTTTGAAAACTTTTTTCCGAAAAGATATGGCATAATTCGTGAGAAGCATTTTTAATATTGGATTTTACCGAAAATTTTGTTAAAGCTGCTTCATGATCGGAGAAACCTGACACGACATAGTCTATAGTACTAGAACTGGTCTTAGTTATTCTGGTTGGTGCCGTAATATGCATGATCATACCAACAGAATCAAAAATTGACTGAAGACATTATTGACAAGCACACACACTGTAATAATCAATATTGAGATCGCCACATAGAATTAGTTTGCTTTTTAGAGGTAAGGACTCCAGTAAGGTCAGTGGTTGGTTCTATTGAATCTGGCTACTGTGGTATAGTTTTTGACAAGAACAGGCTCATTATTATTCAACCAATGTTCAGTGATGGCAACAATTTCTAGAAAATTCATCTGTTTTGTGTCTTAGGGATTGAATAATAATAAGAAACAAGCCCAGCATGCTATTTTTAAATCTCACAGGGTGCTTACTTCTCCGATTGCGTCATTTTAACTAAAATTTTTTACATTTACCTGGAGAACTACAGAAATAATATTTGCTATGGCTTTCCCCAATTTTCTAAGTTTCTCCGTTGAATAGAAAGACCTGAAGGCGGAAAGATCTGCTTCAACTTTGGCTGAACCAATACCATACGCGTCGTGGAAGCGATAATATAACTCACACACTCACGTCACTAGGGAGGAAATAAAATGCTGAAGGTGTTTTCTTCATTCATCTAATCATTCGTATAATTACATAAAGGGACAGTGAAAAGTATATAGACATTTTTATTGCAGAATAACGGAAGAGAACGTACGTTTGAGAAGACTTTCTGTAAACATAGTCATAGCGATAATGAAAAATCTGTCGGAATTGAAGAGTTAACTACTAACCCAAGAAGGACAAAGCCATGCTGGCATGCAAAATTTTTAGGTGGGGAAAGCAGAACAGATTACACTGAGGAAAGTTTTCCTTATGTAAACTACAATAAAATGTGTATAAGTGTAAATTAGACGTAAATGATTATGGAATACCTAATTTTCATTGTGGTATTGAGATTGAGATTGACCATTATTTTACGTTTGGTGATTTTTCTAAACAATATATGACTTTGTAATGAGAAAATATTATTTCTCTTGAAGCAATTTGAGGTTGTTCTCTTAGTGTAACCTATTGACACGACACGACAAATGATATCACGATTTTTTAACCTTTTCACCTAATGCGTTTATAGAACAGATTCTCAGCAACCAAAATCGCGCGTTATTTCAAAAGCTACTTATGGCACAGCAGCGGCGTGTTGTCAAGATAAAGAAACCCGTTGGCCCATTTTTCAGGACTACTTCTTCGCAAATCGTTTCGTAAAGGTTTCACAGCCACCTATATCTGGGAGTTTACAGTTGTTCATCTTGGAACTAACTCCGATCGTACTATAACCTTATAATGGAGGAAAATAATGACCATAACCCAGACGTTCGACCCTGACAGACCTTTTAAGGTTGGGATTTTCCGTTAAGAAATCTAAATTTTTGGCTCAACATAATCTTTCAATTTCATGCAAATATGTTTTTTATTCACTAGCTAAGACTCTCAAAACAAATTAATAACACATTCACTTGTATTATTGTGAATCATGCATCTAAATCATCCTTTGTCAAACCGGTATGAGTCCTGTGAAGTCTGGAATAGTCAATCTCCTGTTTAAAGAAAAATGTTTGATCAATTTTGTTAAGTATTCATCTGTTTTTGTGGTCGACAGACATTCCGTCCATTTCTCATTTTTAACTAATTCATTTTATCATCCCAAAACAATACGCAGATAGTAGCATACACTGATGACCTGGCAAGTCTGGCAAGGGATAAGAAAAGCCTAGAGAAATGTATATTGCAGTTAACGGAAAGGTCGGTGAAATCGTATTAGAGGTTAATGTCCAAAAATAAAATATATGTTGGTAACCAAGAGAAGGACAAATAATGAGAGGACAAAGAGAGATTCAAAGTATGTGGGTGTGACAATAGGCGAGACAAATAATAGAAGCATAAAAGTAGCGGAGAGAATCAGAGCGGCAAATAGAGCGTACTGGAGATATGTAAATTTTCTGAGGAGTAAAGATCTGAGCACTATCACAGAGTTGAGAATATACAGAACAGGAATTAGACCAATTATTACATATGGTGCTGAAACCATTTGCCTTTTAAGAAAGGACGAAGAAGATCTTAGCATATTGGAGAGAAAGATCTTAAGGAAGATACTGGGACAGATCAAGAGGATGCGTGAAAAGGTTCATGATCACGAGATCAATAACGAGGTGAAAGAGAATGATATAGTGACAGTGATAAAAATCCAGGGGCTTAAATAGTTTGGACATATACAAAGAAGAGATCCAAAAGCCCTGGATAGGTACCAGAGTAGAAGCCACCCATGGTATCACCAAAGCCGATGGGAATAATAAGTAATGCAGGATATTGCAGCATACTAGAAGAGGAACTGGAGAGAAATAGTGAAGGATAGAAAGGAGTGAAACAGAGTAATGAGGGAAGTGAGCAAGAAGCAAGAAGGAAAAAAACTCAAAGCAGATTCGCCGTTAATCTGTAAATATTCCTAAATAATGCATATTTTTTATACGATAAAAATTGACATTTTATTATTTAGTGGATACGTTTTTAATTATAATTCCACAGTATTATAGTGGATGAAATATAAACTCAACAGACTACCAAAAAATGAGTGACTAGGGTCAGTACTGTCAGTGCAATCGTAATACCTAGTTTGTATATGCTTAAATAAATGTAGAAATACCTTTGTTCACGGGTCAAATTCTGAATCAATTTAAGAACCGAACGCATGCGTAATTTCAAAATTGTCGTTCCCGAGGGGATGAAGTTGTAAATTCAGGGAAAACTTTGATAATTATCTTGATTCATTTTATAATAAGCATAGGGATAATATATTGCCAATTTTTTTTGATTCGATATAATAACCATATCGTAAGGAAAAATTTATGAAGAATTCTTAGTTAAACTCATCAAAAGATTCTAGTTATTTATGCAATATTTATTCATGATTCAATAAATTGAAACGCAATATAATTAGGTACGTCAAGAATTACGTAAAAAGCAAACAAAAAACAAGGTTCCTATATAGTATGTTCTATTTTAGTAGCACTAGATAGAAATTAAACTATAAAAGTTAAATATAAATCAAATCATAAAATTGATAGATGAGTCAAATTTTATAGGAATTTGGTCAAATATTATAAGAAATTGAGCAATAAAATACAAAATATTTTTTACTTTCTATAATTTATTGCAGCAGAGTCAATTCACACAGCGCTATTAAGTTGTAAATAGTGTTGTTAGCTGCTCAGCAAAATTTTATATTACACCTCGGTCATTTTAAAATGCACTGTACTTTATTCTTTATTTGATACATAGTCACAGAGTAAATAAAATGGAGCAATTGAAATAAACTGAAAAAACACAGAAACACATAGTAAGAAATCTCAAAATAACCAAATATATCTAATTTAGAATAAGAACAAAACCGTAATATCCAAAATTTACACGGATAATGAATTGTACTCAAGTTCTTATGGCTTGTTAGTCAGTTAAATGGAAAACTGGTATACATAATACACCACATTGATATTGATATATAATTTGATTACTTGTTTTGATTGTAGGTCTCCTTTCAAAGAAAATCAGTTTAAAATAACAGGAAAAATTTTCGTTCCATTCCGACCTAGTTCTGTCTTTATCATAATCATCATGCATATTAAAATAAAAATAAAATCAAAACAAAAAAATCTGTTTTAACAAGAAAGTTAAAAGAAAGTAGTTGCATCAGAATTTATACAATAGAACTATAAATTTTACTTAAATTGTAATTATCGTTCCAATGTATGCAAATAATTTCCAAAAATTCTCTTCTTGATACCGTTTCGAGAATTTTCAAATCTTTAAAATTGATTGTATGTTTTCTTTTAATATCTTTAATATTATTTTCATTTTTAGGAGTTCAGTGTAACATTTATAACCTATGACCTTCATGACTTTTATATAATGTGACATCAAGAATATTAATATAATTTTTTGTTCGATTGATTTCGATTGTGAATTGAAGTGTTATTGTGATGAGAATTGAATTTTTTACTTATGTGTTCAATTTGACTTTTCGGTACAGTAGTGATGCAATCATCTACGTAAAAAATATTCATATTAAGTTTGCCTAATATCTTCCATTAGTAATTAAGCTATAACACTTGATATTTCTATAGCTGGTATGAATTCGTTTTGAGGTATGTCTGTATTCTTCAATTTTGTCCCATTTTATCATTCATATATCTTTTAAAATCGTAATATGAATATTTGTATATAAAGAACCTACATATAACGAAATGAATACATGTTTTTCAGGAGTTTTTATATTATAATTCTTTGGTATTAGTTATAATTTGAAGTTTTATTATTTAAATGATTGGTGCTGTATTCAATATTACATAAGATATTTGTCACAGCTAATACTTGGTCACTATAAATATTTTTTGTAAAATTGGGACTCAAGATAAAACATCATTCACTTTATCTGGTATTTCAAAATCAGTTAACTTTTCGTTCCACTTTGCTTTTAATTCCTCTGTATTTTTATCGATAGGTTGTTGTTTCAATATTTAGTTATGAATTTTAATGTTTTTTTGAATTTCTTTTAAATTGTTTCAGTTCTTTCTTTACATTTTCCGCAAAATTTTTGTAAAATGTTATAAGGAATTAGTTTACCTATTTTAATGTTTATGTCTATCATCAATTCATATTCCAATTTCCTAAATCAAGTTGTTTTACTAATAGTACTAATTAGTATAAAAATATTGTGAAAAAATCTTATAACAAAACAAATACGAGAAATCATCATTTGGTAAATGATCTATTAACTTGTGATATTTGCATATCATTCAAAAATCATTTTTCATGAAATTTTTCTTTCTCCAACTACACTAGTTTCAATTTATATATCTTCCTACAAAAATACTGAATAATTTAAAAACAAAATATGTATATAAAAAATCCTAATGAAATTTATATTGAATTATCAAATATCCACATGAAATCTAAATGTTCTGATAAAATTGACAAATGACTATATATTGGTAGCGGAAAGAAAATATACAATTTGATAATTTGGTCTTGAATTAAATACAAATAAATATTGACTTACCCCAACGTGGTCATTGTGACTATGGTGTACCAAAATGCTGCTGGAATTGACGTAAAGGTTTTCCCAACATTTTTTTCGGCATAGAACATTACAGTTGCAAATATAATGATCGCCATTGCCAATGAAAATACAAGAAATCCTAATTCGGAAGCGCAAGATTTAAGTGTGTAGCCCAAAATTCGAAGACCTTGTGAATGTCTTGAAAATTTGAAAATTCTGAAAACTCTAAATACTCGTAAAGTAACAAATGCACCAGAAACATCATCATTGTCTGTAATACCCAGTCCTATATAATATGGTAAAATAGCAACTACATCTATAATACTCATGACTGACCTTACAAATTTATAACGATTTGGTGCCGCGAACATCCTGAGAAGATACTCTGCCGTAAATATCATTACACAGGCTGTGTCTAAGCAGAAAAACACTATCTTATAACGTTCTCCACAAGGCAAAGAACCAGCTCCTCCAGGTCTACTACCGCATGGTACTGTTTCGACAACGTTTGCCATTACTGAAACTGCTATGAAAAACCCTGTTACATAGTAAAATACTAGGGCAGCTGTTGATGTATGAGGATTTTCGAATGCCCTCCACATTTTTTGTCTTATGTTCGTTAATTGCTGAAGGTGTTGATCGCCATTTTCTGAGAGTTTATCATCCATAAGTCTTTCGGCATTTTCTCGTTTTCTATCTCTGTAGTCTTCATAACAACAGTCTCCTATGACATCGGGAAGTATACCGAAAAATGCTAATTCTTCATCGTAACTTGTTAAACATTCGTGTTTAGGGTAATGTAATTTACCTGTTCTATAATAATTCAAAATATGTCTGAAAATATCGGGATCTCTATCAAAGAAGTATTCTTTAACATCTTCATCGTAGAAAAACTCTCTTTCGTTCGATCCTAAGAGAGTGTCTGGATATTTTTCCAATGTATTTCTCCAAGTTTCGAAACGTCGCCCGGACACATTAATTAGTAACTTTTCGTCATCGGCCTTTCTTCTGTCTTTTGGTACAGGGGGTGGAGGTAGAGGATGTGTAGCTATGGGCACCCAACCTATGGCCGCCGCCCGCGCGAAAGGCAGCCAAGCGGCGACCGAGGCCATGCTATGAGGAGGAATGTTCACACAATATTTATTTTCTTCGAATATTGACTAAATGATTCTATCGAATCCTTATAACACTATTAACTATCTCACTTCCACGTTAAGGCTGCTGTGAATGGAAATGTTAATGAAATTTCAACTAACACTCACCACCGTGTTATTTGTTTTGTAGTTATTAAAGCAGAACCGGAGAACCAGTCTGCATTTACATGTACGTTTATCCATACATGACTATTGAAGTACACTAAGTCAATTAGGAAGATGTAAATATTGGAAAATACGTGCGCGCGATATTAAATCATCATTCTTTGTTTCAATATGTAATCTGAACCTAGAACACTGCTGCAACGGCGTCGAGGAATCGAGGATAGAGTCAAGCCAACTACCGAATGTGATAGAACGAGAGAGAAGGGAAGTGAGCGGGGATAACGATCAAACAGCGTGTTTCAGGAATTTTAGACGCGGCGCGGCACGATGTCTCGTCTGGGCAACGCCGCTATGCTTACGTTTACGCTTTCGAGCAAAGCCCATCGATTCCCGCCGAAAAATTAATTAAACCAGAGACGTCCCTAAAATAATGAATGCGGATTTTTCCGAAATTGCAATGATTCATGTTTAAACAATTGTTATAAGACTGTATAAGTTAATAATGGTGAATACAAATACTTATTCCAAAATGTTCATTTTATAATGATAAACGCAGGTTTTCAACTTTACATGAAATTGAAGTATTAAAAATAAACAGTTGGATCTAGGACAGATATATTTCAAATTTTTTATGGTTATGCATCAAAAGCTTGTATTTATGTTAACTTCAAGCCATTTATCGAAGCAACAAGAAATCTCTATTTTTTCCAATCTATATAATTATTTACTACAGTGACAATAAAGTCAAATTATATATAATTCTACAGTAAAAGATGAACATTCCTTTAGTCTTGTTATTATGAATCAATTTGTTATATTTAGATGTCTCTTGGAATGGAATATAGTGTATGTACAGATTTTTTTTGTACGTCTATGCTTAAATCTACTGATCCAGACATCTCAACATCCAACTTTCTACCGGCACATGCGCTTATGTGAAGTTTATTAAATTATACGACGCATGTTCCTTTTAATCGATTCAAATCTTTCGAGTGCATTGCGTCGAATAGATCTAAATACCATTATTGCTGTCTTACTCATAATAATTATCTCTTTTGTTCTAAACATAGCATTAAGTGCTGTTTCATTAACTACTTTATTTTTACCAGTAGCCTATTTTTAATTTTGGTAATACAGACAATTATGGAAAAGTTTAAATGTTGAAATCGAAATAATACGAATTGTATTTAACAAGGCTGTTTTAGTAATTAGTGTGAACGAGATTTACTTTATATGTCGCTGTGAAAAAGATATTTTCTCATAAACTATAAAATGTTGTAGTGTTTAAAATGGCTAAAATTGAGATTTTTCTTCGTTTTTTCTCTACATGTTTTAATTTTACAAGATAAAACACTAAACCAAATTAACTAAAATTTCACTACAATCTCATCATATTAATATGATTTTTCAACA
This sequence comes from Diorhabda elongata, assembly GCA_026230145.1. Classification (NCBI taxonomy): domain Eukaryota; kingdom Metazoa; phylum Arthropoda; class Insecta; order Coleoptera; family Chrysomelidae; genus Diorhabda; species Diorhabda elongata. The sequence goes on along the minus strand of CM047937.1, from coordinate 19,394,169 downwards.
AAAATGCGTCTTCTAATATAATATATTTGGCTCCTAATATCTAATTTATAATAAGAATTCAATTCGTAAATATAAAGAAATTTATCAAATATATAATAATTAGGAAATTAGAAATATATATATATATATATATATATATATATATATTTCTTAAAACTTTTGATATATTAATGCATCTAAATGTTCTTCACTTTAGGTCTCTTCTGTCTTAAAATTAGTTTTGATGAATGGTATACGAAACCAACTTGGTCCTCAAGATATTTAAACTTCAATTCGTGTCATCCTATGTTACAAAAAATATCAGTGATAATAAGTTTGACTGATAGATCTATCCAACTATCAGATCCTGAATTTAGATGCTTAGCTATTCAAAAAGCAAAAACTGCATTGAAAGAAAATAATTATCCGGAAAAAATGATAAATAACATATTCAAGAAAAGGATAAACAGATACTGCAATCAATTTAAAAACAAAACATCATAACATAAAACATTTTTCCTTACCATATGTACAAGGACTTTCCCAACAATTATCGAATTATGATATTATAAGTCATAGAGAACATAATACATTATCCAAATATTTCACTAAATTAAAATCTAAAACACCATAAAACAAAAGAAGTAATATTATATATCATGTGCCTTGTACTAATTGTGACGCTGTCTACATAGAGCAAACATCTCAGTATTTAGAAAATAGACTAAAAGGTCATCAATACGATAAAAAAATAGAACTGCATTAACGAACCATAAGATATCAAAAAAAAACATAAATTCAATTATAAAGATTCAAAAATTCTTGAAACAGAATGTAAAACACGAAAAATTTTTAGAAATGGTTCACATTCATAGGAACGAAAAAGCTATAAATGAGAAAAAAGATCTAAATAATATATAATTTTTCTTATTGGAACAAAGTTCTAAGTTGATTTTATCCTTATTTCACCTTCATCATGAATATCAAAATAAGGATAAAATCAACTTTTCGACTTTCCAAAAATTATTAAAAAAAACCAATTTTAAAACAGAAGAGACCTAAAGTTAAGAACATTTAGTTGCATTAATATTTCAAAAGGTCTAAGAAATAAGAAATTAAAGAAATGCTTAGTTAGTTAACATTATTCTGACAATTATTGTCGAGCACGGATGTATGTTTCGTTTGAAAGTAATTAGTGATAATAAAAAAAAAACGAAAATAAATTTGTAAACAAAACATTAAGTCACAGTGGCGTCGTATGGTAAGGAGTAATAAAAAGTAAATGAGTGAGATAAATATGCTTGTACAACTTTCAACACCAAGTAAGGCAATACTTACTCGATAAAATCATTCTTTAACGAGAAACGGTCAAAAGTCAAACATTAGTCAATAACTTAACAAGTAAGGGATTAAATTTTCAAGCTGTCATGATAGCAGGTGGTAATATTAAAATTATTGTAATAATTTCAGAAACACAACAAGTACTTTGAATGATACAAAGCTCAAATGGTAGTCCTTCGAAGATAAATAATCTAGACCCCTTAAGATGGTAGTGAAAACATTGCATCAAACTCGCCGAGTGGATATAATAGAAGATCTAGGAAATGAAGGATGCATTCCATTAGCACTCCCCGACTTTATTTCAGTAAAGAAAATGCTAAAAAATATACGAAATCATTGAGATATTACAAAAGACAGTAGAAGCTTTTAGAGAACCTTAATTAATACCAGAGTGCTAAAGATGCCAGGAGTATAGAGATACTCAAAACTATTGTGAAAGGGAACCAAGATGTGTAAAATGTATAGATTGTAACCAAAGATTGCAAAAAGCATCAAAATAAATAACAAAAATGCGTACAGTGTAGGGAAGCTCAACCGGCCCACAGCGAAACAAAGAAACCATGAGAAATACTCCACAAAATAAATAAATCAATTGCAAACATACGCTTAAATAATCTGTAATAAACCACAACAAGCTACACGGAACGATTCTAATTCAATAACAAATATGTTACAAATATTAATAGGATGCATGAATGAACAAGAAGAATTGAACAAAATAGTCTTAGAAAGACTAAATAGGATAGGAGCTAATAGAGGCTAAAATGGCAAATAAACTATAAATATTACACTGGAACGCAAATGGCCTCCTGCAGCATAAGCAAGAACTATTATTAAGCCTCAATACTCAAAAAGTTTGTTATATATGTTTAATATCAGAGACACACATAACAACACAAACAAACTTAGAGGATTTCAAATATATCATGCATCTCACCCCAGAAACACATATAGTGAAGGAGCGACAAAAATAGTAAAAGACAATATGATACACTATGAAATGCAAAAATTTATAAACTGAAGCAATATAAGAATAAGTATCAAAACAAACCATAATCTAAAAAAAAACTAAATCCATTCCTTTAATACACTTTGTGATAAATTTTTCATTGGAGCTGATAGTAATGCAAAAAATATTAATTGGGATTCTAGACTAACCAATCCAAAAGATAAAAAAGTACATGCTGCTATAAATAGAAAATTCCATTCAACTGGAAAACTCACATACTGGCCCAGCCATAGATTTGATTGATTTTGTCATCTCAAGAATTTCATAAAATTGAGAACCAAATTCAAATCATTTTCCTATATTACTCACAATTAGCGAATGCATTATAATAAGAGAATATAAACAAACTTTACCTAATAACTAGACTGACTGGGAAAGTTTTGAATTTAACAAAAATTAAGTGATAGAATTGAAAAACTAATGATAAATATACAGCAAGCATCATAGAGCAATACCAAACAAATTACAAAAGAAATGAAAGATCACAAAGATCCCAAAGAAATCAGAAAACTAGTTCAAAGAAAAATAAAAGCCAAAAAAACGAGGCGTAAGATCAGAGCTGCAAAAAATAAGAGCACAGTAAATAACCTCACCTAGCAAATAGGGAAAGAAATAGACAAAATCAAAAACTAATTCCGAAACCATTATCTAAGAGAACTTACAGATGATGAAACAACCGACTATTTACTGTGGATATGTACGAAAAGATTAAGCAGACCATATCAACAGATTCCACCAATTCGAGTGGAAGATGGATCTTGGGCATGTGATGATCGACAAAAGGCCTTATACTTAGAAAATATTTCCAAGCTACTGACATGGAAAATAATCATGAAACCGTTAGTGACGGTAAGAAGGGTATTGATGAAGGGTTGAATAGTGCAGGCCACGGAAAAATAGAGATCACTACACCTAAGGGGGTAATGAAAATTATTAACAATAATATAAACCTCACGAAAGCATTGGCGAAGTCAATAATATAGGTTACAGGACGCAGAATACAAAATAGTGTTATTGATAGAAAAAATCATAAATTGAATGTTTACTATAAATCATGAGTTTTTCCCGTAGTCACGTGATCCGTGATCAACTCTTCTATACAGTTTGACCAGCCACACAACCTTTAACAACGCCTTAAGTTAAGAGTGACAGTGTCAGTAACTTAAAACACTTCTTCCTTATAGTTCACCGACTTCTCCTAAGCGTTTCTGTTTACTGCATTGTATTTGTCATAGATTTTGTTTGCTGTTTGTTAATCCGTGAGCGTTCTATTATAATATGAAACGCAATTATAAAAGTGGCGCAGAAAAGGAACGAGAGAAAACGTTAATGTCAGTATGGCTGCACAAACCAAGGACAGATAGAAATGAAGTACAATAGGCCTACATAAAAAAAACAACAATAGAAATTACTATGAACGATGTTATGGTTTAATTTTTATTTTACTTAACACATTTCACGCGGATGTCATTCTGGAATGTCGAGTGCGATTCACTTGCATATGTTTATTTAAAGGTAGGGGAAAAAACCTTTTTGTTGTTAACTCTTATTGTTTTCTTCAAAAATAATTAAAAATATTCAAATATTTAACTACTGAAACACAAAAAATTAAAACTTATTTAATATATATATATATATATATATATATATATATATATATATATATATATATATATATTGCAGATCGATCAAATAAATAAATTAAAAAAAATATCTTTTATTGAAAACTATCTCTAATCTACATGTAATAATTAACTAAAAAGTCTATAACTATACAAGTAATTTTGTAAGTACGTCAAAAATTATATTTCAATTTTTTTTTCTTATAAAATTGTTAAAAAGTGAAATTTATTTTATTTTTCACCCCTAACCATCTCTAAAAATAAAATACTTGTTTCTATTAGGAAATTATTATTAGCTAATTTATAACGTAAAAAAACATTAGTTACATGCTTAAAGGTTTGCCAATGTAGGACTCCCTGCCACGCAAACGTCATTCCGGAATATCACACACAAATTCATGGTTTTTAGTTATCAAAAAACCAAATTTTTGATTTAGCAGTCATAAAAAAAACTTACTTAGACAAAATGGGGACATATGGCTGGAAAAAAATTTTCCGATTACGGGAATCTTAACCGCAAAAAATTACTCAGTGAAAGTGTCCAGGATCCAGGTATCGTCTTCTGATTCACCGACAGTAACTCAATTTCAATTTTTTCTCAATTGATTGGTTTTAAAATTATTCATTCTACTAGCTAATCATCAATGATGAAGCTTTAGCATCACCACAAAATGTCGAAATTTTTAAAGGGCAAAGTGCTAGTGATGCACATGGTGTTCATCAGACTCCATTACATGACGTAAGTACCATAATTAATTTGCATTTTGAATTTCCAATATGTGTGGACAATTTTTTTATGTATAAATTAGCTTTTTTATAAATTTTGACACAATATTCCTAATATTTTTCTCAGAATGATGATGCAATTACGCCTAGGATAGAGGAAAATTTGAAATTAGTAAAAGACGCTACTAATGGGTGCACAAAAGACATTGCTACTTGGGTATCTTCTCAGACAAAGGTTAGTATTATTTGTAAACCTATACTGTTTTAAGAAGCATTTCCAATAATGATGCTTGTAAAATTTTGAAAGAATGAGTTTAAATTTAATTATTTTTTGAAGAAAATATTTCGTGACGAAAACCCTGGGATACGACCTAATAACAGGAAAAGTATTGCAACAGTTACCAAGAAAGGCCATTGCGAAACTCACAAACTTCATAAATACAGTATTCAAGCTCCAATACGTACCAATAACGTGGAAAACAGCTGAAGAGATAATGAAACCTAAAACAGGAAAACCATTGTATAAATAGAATCCTATAGACCAAGATCATTATTACCAATGATTTCAAAATTATTTAAAATTGAACTATTAATAAAAATACAAACCATACTTGATCAAAACGAAATTATTCAATCCCACCAATTTGGCCTCCGCGACAGGCACTCCACTACATCAGGTACTCCATATAAAAACAGTCAAAGAAGATTGATGGATGTCACGAAAAACAACATCATAACCACCCAAACAACAAAATGTTGGAACATCTCGATAATCAAAATACAGTTCGCAGGCTTAAGCACACCAATCCTTTTGAACTTCTGTGAAAAAAGACAGTTACAACCCAGTTTAATAGTTAGTAGTCACAATAGTGAAGTGCGTATAAACGTACGTGTATATCTAAAGTGATCTATACGGAATACTTAGGACAGTAAAGTACTTAGTAGAATATGTTAAATGTAAAATGTCGGTTAATTGTTAGGTTAGGTGTATTGTTCTCTTATGATAATAATTATTGAAAATAATGGACATAAGTCACCGTAAACAGCCTCCATTCTGTTTATGATTTGTGTTAATCCTTCTTAAGCCAAAAATTTTATACAGCGCGAAACATTTCTCAAAACAACTTGATTGATAGGTCGTTCAAACTCTATTATAGTAAAATGAACTTTGTGTGAAGCTTATTGAGACTTGAGACTGACGCGTGCATAGAAATTTCTTATAACGCACTATTTACTATATATTGCACATATCACATATATTTAGATGGATCACGACAAAGTTTGTTGTTTTAACCAACTTGACATCGGCCGGGGGTCTGAACATGAACTAAAAACATGACATCCTTCATAAAAAACCGCAGATCTCACCTTTTTGATCTCATTTATGTAGTGGTAGTTAAAACGCTATTTTTAGGACCTAACCAGTGAATATTGAAGAGTTAAAAGCACGAATTATAAATAGGTATAGTTTAATTCCACCGCAAATCATTAATATAAATGAATTAATTAAATTCTATTATCAGAAAACTTGTTTTCAATCACTTTTTATTATCTTGTAATTGCTAACAAATAAACATAAGTAATTGTGTACAACCTTGTTCAACAATGAAAATATCCAACAAAATAGCAGTATTGCAATCTAACAAAATCAATGCTGACAGATAGATCAAGCAGAAAAAGAAAATACAGTCTTTACCAAGACTGGATCGAGGCAATTCGAACTATGTCATTTAAACTCTGCTTCGGCAATATTTGAAACCGTTATGAAAAACGTCTGGATCCAGAATGCAAATCAAATGCGTACCTCAGAAAAAAACTAATTTATCAGATGATATTAAATGGAAAACCTTAGGAAGGGAATCAAACCCTCTTAATAAGGGGTCAGTGTCCATGCGAGTGTGGTCGTGCTCTTTGTTTACACTCCCGAGTGAACGTATGCAGTGGCATATACTTAATATTGAGTAGCAAATTTTAATATATAAAATACAAGTGTCAATTCATATTAATGATATTCACAATCAATTTATAAAGTAAAAATAATTTTGCTCTAATTGCTTACGTCTTTTTTGTCATTTATGACTTCTCCTTTTTAGCTATATGAATTATTTCTAAAAATTTTTGCCATCGATTTATTTTTCAGTGTCGTTAAAACTTTATAAATAAACTACTAATGTTTTTTTATGTTTCATGGTTTGTTAATGCAGTTTTATGTGAGAAAGATCTTGAGGAAACTGTTTCAAGCAACCCTTAACAAATATATTACATGCTTTTTCCGTGAATACTTACAATACTGCTATACTAAGAAATAATAATATTCACTTCTCACAATATTAAACCAAATAATAAAATTTATTTTCGTAATGTCACACTATATAAAATTAACAATAGCATCAAAACGGAGGGGTATACAAAACCAACTTGGTCCTCAAGATATTTAATCTTCAATTCTTGGCATCCTATCTCTCAAAAAATCAAAGATTATTAATTTGACTGAGGAAGGTATTCAACTACGAAATCCTACGTTCAAATGATACAAAAATGATCAATAATATATTTGTATTAGTTTAAGTTTATCAGACTATTCAATGAAGCTGTTATATTAACCTTTTGAAGACGATTTCAAGTTAATTCGTACATTTATTAATTTGGACTACTCATATTATTTTATAAAATGTAAGTATGTTGCCGGAAATAATATCGACGTATTATAAACTAGTAGTGGAAGCATTGATTATTATTAAAATATACATGTTGTGAAAAGGTCTTCAGGTAAATTTAATCAATTTCCATTAACCACTCTGTCTAGATGATCTCCAGCGAATATCAGAAACAACAGCTTTTACAATCACTTCAAATTTTGATAACAGATCAAAAGTTCAAGTAGAGTGTATGTTTGTATCAAAAGATTTCAATTCTATCACAAATAATAAATATTCTATGGATTTTAGAAAATAACGAAGAATTAAATTCTTCAGTAAAACATAAAAACAACTAAAATAATTTGTATTCCCTATAAATTGAATCTTCAAACACTGAAATTATAATCCTACATGATGCGAAAGCTATATCGTCGCACGGGTCATAGATGTGACCTTCTCACATCGCCCGGTGAGATACACACGCATCGTATCTAGGCGGCGTGAGTTGGCATTAAGGGTTCCAAGTTTCTCATGTTTCCATGCAAAAAATTCGTTATTTAGGGTTTGAATTACTAGAACACCCCCCCTCTGTCCTAATATTATCTCTTTCAACGAGAAAGTAATAAAAGCTGTGGAGGTCTGCTTTTCAGAGCCAGAAGAAACATTTTTTTAAAGGTCTAGAGAGTCTATGTTGAGTAATAAAATATTTTGACATTGAAAAGCGTACGATACAGTCTGGAAATACTCAATAATTAAAACACTCTACAACTGATCAATACGAGGCAGCAAAGTGAAATATTTCTCTAACTTCCTAGAACATCGCCAGTATCAAGTGTGAGTGGATGTAATATAGGTACGCCCAGTTGAAAACACAAGAAAAGAACATTGAACAAACAATAGTCAAATAGAACATTGGTCAAAAACGAGTGGGTTGCGATTCAATACGTCGAAAACAAAAGCGATATGTTTCTCAAGAAGAACCCAACTCCAGCCCAAAACTTTATATCTATATAGAATATGTCAGAGAAATAAACTTCCTAGGAATGATACTTGATCAAAAATTAGCATGGAAAACACACATTCTGACGTTGATGAAAAAATGCCAACCTGCAATTAACCTGCTCAGGATACTAGCATTCAAAAACTGGGGTGCAGACTACTCAAGTCTACTACACATATACAAATCATCGATAAAATCACTACTTGACTACGGAGCGATCGCATCTATTTGAGTGCCCATCGTACAAGTCCCATCCAAAGCTTATTTAAAGAAACTGGAGAGCTACCACGACAATATCTGAGCATCTCGTACGCGATCTCTGTATTATCAAATACAATAAATCCTGTAATCCGTAACGTCGTATCTGAACGCTTTAAAAAGAAATTTCCAACCAACTCAACTACTTGCCCTTTCTATCACAGAGTCAACATATATCTATCCAGTATAAATCTGCAATTTCCAAATATCAATAGATGCTATCCCTCCATGGACAATACCCCCCCTCCCTACTACAGAACTAGAAATTGCCCACATCAATAAAACAGAAACACCAACAAACCTAATAAAACAAGAATTCCTGAGAACCTTAGTAAGTGCGACAACTTTTATAAGGTATACACAGATGCTTCAATTATCAAGATAAAACTGGAGCAGCTTTCTACTCTGAAAACCGATTAGTTTCCGAACATTCAGATAACAAACCATAGATTAAGTACATAGAAATCCTTTATGATTATTATTGGCAATTTTTATAACCTCAATCACTTCCTCTCCTTGATTACGCCTTCTATACAACTTTCAAATATAAATTACCTCTCATTGATGTATACTGTAATTCGTGTTATAGAGCTTGTTTTTATTAATTTTTTATTGGTCGCTTCACATTTCATATATAGAGAGAAGAGAGAAAGAAATGCTTTATTGTCAAAAAATTGTTACAATTTGTAGACAAAAGCTTGTGAAAACTAAAAAACAAACAATAATAACTGAATAAAGACACAAATAAAATTTCAATATACAAAAGAAAACCAGAATGACTAATAAAATTATAGATAAATATTATTATTTTTATTAGAATAGAACTCGTTTACAAAGTAGAAGGCACTTTCCATAAATATGCCCTCAAATTATTGCGGAAAGCGGGAAAAGATTATATAAATTTTATTTCAATTGGAAAGTGATTTCTTTTGCATTGTAAAATTTTGAGCCCTTAAATAATTCTGAACGTGGAGTAGATAGGTAAATGTCATGCTCCGCGTTCCAAAGTGAATAGCCGTGTAATGATCTTTCTCAAATTGGAGAAACGTACTTACGAATTAAGGAAACGTAATCAAAAATTAATACGGAAGAAAGAGAATAATCAGACTACAGAATAATCTCGTTGGTTCGAGAAAGTTCTGGTGTCTTCCACTCACTTCTAGATGGCAGTGAGTGTTTAAGTTTAAGACATCTTTGTAACAGTGTTTTGATTTGAATTGTTGGTTTTGCGTGTGATTTAGTAATATGAAAAAGAAGCGAAAAATTGATAGTGACTGCAGAAAATTCAAAGATCAGTGGAACATTCAGTATTTCGTAATTTAGTCCAGTAACAAGACGCTATGTTTGATTTACAATAAAAGCATAGCTGTTCTCAAAGAATATAACATTAAACGTTGTTATGAAACAAAAGATTTTCAAAATTACTCAATATATACAGGAAGTTTGCGGACAGAAAAATTCGAAGCTATGAAGCGCGGATTGAAATCGCAGCAATCTTCATTTACAAAACTCAAAACTGAACAAGAGGCTGCAGCTCGTGCCAGCTTTCGTGTGGCTCTTGAAATTGCAAAACGTGGAAAACCATTCACCGATGGAGAAATGATCAAAGAATGCATAACTGCAGTAGCCGAAGAAATGTGCCCTGAAAAGATAAATTTATTAAAAACTGTCAGTATGTCAGCAAACACTGTGGTTCGAAGGATAGAAAACATCGCTGAAAATATATCCTCTCAACTGTTCGACAAAAATGGGACATGTTGAGTGGTTTTCTTTGGCATTGGATGAGTCAACGGATGTGTCAGATACTACTCAGGTGTTGATTTATATTCGGGAAGAAAGCTATGAAATGCATGAAGAACTTCTTGATATGTATAGTATTCATGGCACTACTACTGGTACAGATATTTTTAAAGGAGTTGAAATGGCCATTAATGAAAAGAACCTTCGATGGAAAAACTTGAAATGGATTACATCAGATGGATGCAAAAACATGAGTGGGAAAGATAAAGGAGTGGTCGCTCTTGTGTCAAAGGCTGTAGAAAATAACGGTGGTTCAAAACCATTAGTCTTACATTGTATCATTCAACAGTCTTTGTGCGGAAAATATTTGGATATGTCTGAAGTCCTGAAACGAGTCATATCAACTGTTAATTTTATCAGATTTTTTGGACGGAATCACCGACAATTTATTGAAGAGATTGGAGAAAATGACTTACCTTATCATACTGCCGTACGTTGGCTTAGTTGTGGGAAAGTCCTTCAGCGCTTTTTTGAACTACGAGCAGTGATCGAAATTTTTTTGAATGAAAAGCCTCGCCCTCATACTGAATTACAAAACAACGCATGGAAGTTAGCATTCTATGATGATTTGACGAAACATGTGAACGAACTGAATTTGAAATTACAAGGAGAAAAGCAGCATCTTCCTGATTTATACACTTATATCAAATCATTCCGGAAGAAATTGATACTGTTTCAATCAAAACTACGAAGCAAATGTTTTTCACATTTTCTCATCTTTGTTGGAATTTTATAAGAGTCTTCCACTGACACAATTTGTGTGAGAAGACCTTCTCCAAAATGAAGTACACAAAAAATGTTTACAGATCTAAATTAACTCATGAGCATTTTAAATATCTTTTAATAATAGGTACAAGTAAAATTAGTTCACAAACTATTGTCAGTGGCAAATCTCAATTACATAAATCTCATTAGTATTTCATATGTTATTATGCTTGTTGTAAGATATGTTTTTATTTAAAATGTATAAAATGTTAGTTAGATTCATTTCAATAATTTGTTAGTTATTATATACTGAAGTTAAATTTTCTGCATATTCTCCATGTCTTTACTCATTACAATTATGTTTTTCTTTATCCAACTTATCACAAAAACAATAACAATAAGCCTACAACAATGAGTAGTTAGCCCATGACCATATCAATGTAGATGTCATATTAATAATTATTCAACATAAAATTAGAATACTTCAATAAACTAAATTTAATTTGCTATAAAAAATATGTTCTCTAAAAGGAGTTCTCCGTGGGCCGGATGTGGCCCTCGGGCCGTAGTTTGGAGACCCCTTAGATAACTTGAGAAGGAGTGCAATTGGGCGATAATTTGATGCTATATAAATAAACAATACTATAGCGTTAAATTGTTTCAAGTTCTCCTTTTATCATCAGTATCTAAATTACTGGATAGCTGTCGTATCTATTGGACAAATATCTCTACCATGGCAACATTGTCATTTCCATATATTATCATTAAATTATAAAAGTTGCCGCACCCAGTCGTTTAGTGAATCATTTGCTCCATTAAAAATGCTCTTATCCAAGTGGTCAAATCATGATATACTCATAAATATATGTTACTAAACTTAAGACGGTAATGTACGGCCGACGAATATTTTCGTCGACTGCACAACGAAAGTTCGGAAAGAGATACCGCTCTAAAGTGTAAATGAGCGTTGTGTAGCTAAAGATATGAGACGACGTAGAGACACTTTTAACTGAAATACAGATGTTCGACTCACTTTTGTTGCGCGCGACTGTCCCTTACACTGTTATTAATAATTACTCACAGAAGTAATTTAGAAATGCTGAAGATTACTCCTTAAATATACTTGAAATATCAGGGTGGTCCTAAACAGACTGGACAGAAAACAAAAATTAATATTTACTTAGTTTAAAAATATTATATTTCTAATTATCTAGGTACATATAGTTTCTCAATAATATGTTTAACGTTTAAAATTTTCTGTTATACACCTTTTGGTAAATTTAATACCATTAAACAGTTTTTTATATCCCATCGGTGTCCGTTACTATTAACAATATAAACCCGATAAATTGCGAATAAAAGTGGACGTTGAATGTTTGTAAAATCAACGCGAAGGGAAGCGTGGCCGGTTGTTTAGTCTGGATGCACGATTTTGGTGGTAAACCACCCTTAGCTGAGCACTTGGGTGAGAACCAAAGCTATAATGATAGGAGATGAAGTGTTTTACGTAATATAAACAAACTCCCCACATAAAGTGGAGACATTTTGACCTTGTATTATAAGGGACAGTCGTTTAGTGAACTTTGTCTTGAAAACACGTCTTTTCATTCTCGCATGTTCACGAAATTATCTTACAGTTCAGTGCAGTGCAGTGCAAAAAACACAAAAGTGAATTTGACTATATTTGTGTGGCGAGACTTATTCAAACAAATATGCCAAAATACAAGACCAATTTAACTCCTGGCAAGCAAAGTATACGTCAGAGAATGAAAAAAATTCGTGATAGCAAAAGGTAGGTGAAAGTGCTTCAAACCAAAATAAAAAAAGTGATCTCTCTTACAGACCGAGCGCAAAGTGTCAAAAGCCGAGCCGAAGGCGAGGTTTGCAGGTGCACTTGTTTATCAACTTTTGAATATGAGTTTTCGTAATCATCTCAAAACTGTATACGGGGGTCTAAGAACTGAAGAATTGGTTGGTACAGTCACAAAGAGATTAATTCATTATCACTACAGAAAAGAATTATTATTGCATTGTAATGAACTGCTTTGAATTAGATTACAAAGAATTGAAGTAAATTTTTATGCAACGGTGGAATTTTTTCGAATTGTTAAACATTGAATTAAAATTAGTAAAGATTTCATTTGAAGTGGTAAAGATTGACTTTGAGTTGGTAAGAATTGAATCTGAATTCTGAAAATTGCATTTGAATTGGTACGAATAAAATAAGATTCCAAATGATATGGAAAAATGTGTTTGGGATTGATTGAATTATGTTAATTTACATGAATTGAATAATTGTATCAATACTGAATGCAATTGAAGTAGAATTGAATTGTACACTTTTATTTATGGTACTTGTTAGCACCTTGACTGTAAATTTAATACTTTCACCAAAAAAATTTAACGTCAAGTTTGATACATATGTCAGATTTGGTATAACACCTGTTTTATAAGTTTATTTATTCAGTTATACATATAATACCACTTTTCTTGTTATGATGTGTTTACGAAAATGATTCCAAAAAAATTTCTTCAATGTATTTTAACTGATTAAAAACAATACAGTAAGTACATTCCACTCACTTACTTGCAGAACAAGGCAGTTACTTTGTAACGAAAATGTAACTTCCAGACCGATAAACTACAGAAGAAATAAACATTCCAAGTACTAGTAGTAGTGCCACACCACCCCACCAGGATGTACGAGAGGAAGTTGCGGCTAGTAGTAGTAGTGCTACACCACTACCTTTTAGAGAGGACGTACGAGTCGAAGTTGCGGCAACAAGCTCCACGTATTTGCAGATAGAAGATGGCGTTCCAAGAAAAGTTACAATTCAAAGTAACAGGTCGGCGAATTGTGAATGTGAAACATTTTTTCAATGACATTATAAACTTTAAACATCTAGACATCTTCAATTGTAGAAATGAGAATTTAGAAATAGTGAGTGAATATCGTCAGGGATTTCGAAGTGTTTTTACAATTAAGTGCACTAACTGTCTTGAATCTAAGAGGGTGGACACTGATTCCGATCCTACTATGTTAAATGTGAATCAAGCAATTGTCTTAGGTGCAATATCCACTGGTGGTGGTTTAGCACAAATAGAGGAACAATTGGGGTTTTGCGATTTGCCTGTAATGAGTTCACATTTGTACCAAAAAATACAAAATGAATTGGCCGACTGTATCCACGAGTTAGCTTGGGAAATAATAGAACAAGCTGACGTACAAGAACGCAGAATTGCTATCGAAAAGGGACACATAGGTAAAGATTCCATTCCATACATCACCGTTATAGCTGATGGAGTCTGGAGCAAACGCTCTTATAAAGTAAACTATGATGCAGCATCAGGAGTGGGAGTAATCATTAGTCAAGAAACCAAAAAGGTATTATTCCTAGGAATACGCAACAAATATTGTTGCTTGTGTCTGAGCATCGAGATGCATGGTGTTAAATATTTATATCTTGTTGGTGATGGTGATAGTAGCGTGACAAAAAAACTGGCCGATACATGTCCCTATGATGCCATGCTGAGAAAGTCCGATTATTGAAAAAAGACATTTACAACGGACCCTACCACGTTTTTGGAAACCACGAAAAATGTGAAACATATTTCTGTTCTAAAATGACAAACATTGACCAAGATGAACAGAAAAAAGGATATGTTTGGGTAACTGAAATGAAAGCTTCCGGACTGTTCCAGGATATTTTGTATGTCGCAGAACGTGTTACGCGAAATGCCGAAAGTTTGATTTTAAATATGGACAACAATGCTGCAGAATGTTATAATTCTGTTGTAGCAAAGTTTGTTGGCTGGAAAAGAATCAATTATACGGCGCGACGCTCCTATGCAACAAGATGTGAAGCGGCTGCCATATCCTACAACGTACCTACTGGCGAATTTCCGCGCTATATCCATAAAAAAGTGGCCCATGCGAGCCCTGGAAAGTATACCAAAAAGATCATTGCAAGACGTGCACAAAACATTGCATGGAAAAAAAGTAGGTGAACATTGTTTTCTGGCACAATAAAACAAAAGAGAAAAGCAATAACAGAGGCTGATGAAGATTATGGATTACCGTCATCAGATATGCATGAAGAAGAATACGAATCAAGAGTTAAAGAATTCCTCAATAACCTTCATCTGAGCAAAGAAGAATGTGAGATTTTACAGAACAACACAATCTGCCAAGCAGACTGTTTATTGTGGAAAGAAGAGAGATCTAAGAGACTAACAGCTGCTGTTTTCGGACAAATTTGCAAACAACGTGCAAATACCCTCTGCGCAGCTCTTGTTAAAACAATTCTGTATAATCCATTTCACGGCAATATAGCCACAAACTGGGGCAAAGAACATGAAAATATTGCAATTCGCTTGTATGAACAAATTCATAACGTCGCTGTAACAGAATGCGGTTTATTCGTTGATGCTGAAAAGCCCTATTTGGCAGCTACACCTGATGGTCTAATAGGAGATAACGGCATTATTGAGGTGAAGTGTCCTTATTCAGCAGCTATAGACGCCATCCAAAAACAAATTATTGAATTTGCAGAACTTCGGGAAGGACGTATGTTTTTAAAACGTAGCAGCAATTACTTTTATCAAGTACAAGGGCAGCTCCATATAACACAACGACGTTATTGTATTTTTATTGTTTGGATACTTATTGGAATTGAGTCTGAAATTGTAAGTTTATCCAGTGAGTATATTATAACTAATACTTACCATAATTGTTTTTTTTTAGATATTTCGAGATGACAACTTCTGGGACCAAAAAATGTGTAAGCATCTAGAGGAGTTTTATTTCAAATGTTTGTTACACGAAATCATCAATCCGCAACATATTAACAAAAGGCGTATTAAGGATCTTAGAAGATGAGAAAATATTTAAGTATTTGTTCTGTTATAAATCTATTGATACGTTATGAAATTTATTTTTCTGTATCTGATATTTTGTTGTTTAAGATACCTAATATATTTTAGAACCCGCATCCTCTAGTAATGGAGTAATATCCCATACATTATTGTTCACGTAATTGCGTATGCTGAACAATATTTTTTCCGACCATGCAATTTACAGTGTAGCAGACTCCGCCCCGATAATAAACACTTATACTGATACTAATGAAAATTGGGCTCAACGCCTGTGACTAGGCAACATTCTCTACATAAACATCCGTTCGTAGGGGTTAAATTGTGCCCTCATTGTTCAACATTTTATGTTTTTCAGTTGATGACTGCAAAGTTCAAGATTCAATTCACTCCGAAGCCGAGTGTTTTTATGTACATTCTTTTACATTTCAGTGATGTGCGTGCTCATATTTGAGGTGGTTTGTAAATCTGTTTTTTTGTTTCTGTTAATCGGTCTTTGCTTCGGAGTAGAGCATTGTTTTCGCTACAATATGCAAGTGTTTTTTTTAATTTGGTTAAATACTTTAGCCACAATATTACCTCGCGCATACGGCATTTTCGGACAGCTAACATTACACCTTTAATGCAGGTTACTGACAGTACCATTACACACAAAATGCTTTCATATGATTATGTATCTATTAAACCGAAGTTGTGGGTGAAATACTATTAGGACTGTTGTTGTCATATTCCCTTAATAAATTTTTAAAATTAATTTCAAATCACTTATTTTTTTATTCTATCAGTGCCAATATTATTAAAACAAATAAAACAAGAAAATAATTTTATTATCTGAATGAATATCTTCAGAGACAATACAATTTTTTTAAAATCACTTCAAATTAATAATAGCATATTATACATTTGTGGTTCAACCAAATTTCTGGATAAAACATTTCATTATATAAATTCAATTACTAAGTGCTGAAAAGAAACAATGATGTAACAAACACCTTTATCAAACTTTATTCATTCTGTCAGTGTACACAAATTTACTTGAAGCATTGTAGACGTAATTATTATTAATGTTGATTATCAATAAATGTCAGATGTCATAAAATGGAAAATTATTTGAAGTTTCTTAGACATTGTGGTGAATCCAATAACTATAATTTTCTAACCTTCATAGACATTTTGATAGTACACGGAAACAATATATTAATTCTTAAATACATTTTGATGTTCCTAATTGATAAAATAAATGGCATGTGAAATAAGGATATGTTTATTATGTTGGTACTATAATAGTTTTTATTAACATGTTTACTTATATCTGTAACACAATTCTTATGCTATCTCATATCATAATAATTCATATTAAATAACTCCAATTATAAGTTTCTTTGTATGATATTTGAATGGCTCAAAGATGGAGTGGACAAAGTCCATAAATTGGATTTTTTCACCTTATAACACAAAAGAGGTGCTATTCAAATAAATTTTCTGTATTGCAAAGGACCAAGTTCAGTATCACCATTTTACCGATAGATGGCGATAATACCACTACTGCAGTGGCAATTTAGTAAAAGTGTTCGGTGCCATAGTAAACTGAGTCCATTAGTTCTATTTTGACAATATTCCCGCATGACTTATCGCCAGGAATTTAATTATTAAATTCCTATTTAAATAGTTTTGATTTTTATTTCATACTTTGAATGATTTTTAGGTGTTAAAATGAATTCTGACGGTAAGTTAGGTTAATAACAATGAAATTGAGCTATTATTTTCAACAATAATATTGAAGATTCTCGAAAAATATTTCAAGGTTTTAATTACCGACGTCTAAAATAAGCATGTTTAGGATTATTTACGTAAAAAAACAATTAATATAATCTCTTTTCAGATTGGGAATCTGAAGACGATTTACCATTAGCCTAGTTGGTGCGTTCGAACGATGTAGTAGCTAACTTCAATGGTGAGATGTCACTCAACATAAATTCTTATAAAAATCTTCAACGATTTTTTATTTGCTTAAGAAAGTCCTGAAAATGACAAACCAGATAGAAAAAGATCTAGAAATAAAGCCAGCTGGGCAAAAAATAAACGAAAGTTCTTGAGAAATAGTGGAAAAACCTATAAAACAGAGAAAGGAAAATGTATTCCTGCTAAAATATTTGATCCAAATTTTGATTGCAAATGCAAAAAAATGTGCTAGCAGCCTCAACTTTTGTTTACTCGATACGTGTCAAAGAAGACTATAAAACTGCAAAAAGTTTTTCCTTAGTACACTACAAATTAGTTGGAGATAGCTGTATCGTTGTTTGACTAAAGAAGAGGTTTTTGCAGTCCCGGGGAAAGAATGTCCCAACAAATAAAATTGATGATTCAGATGTGGTTGCAAATATAAAATTATTTCCATCTTATCAGAGTCACTACAGCAGGAACGATAACGAAAAAAGACGATACCTTGATCCAAATTTGAACATAACGAAAATGTACGATTTTCATATTCAAAAGTTTTCAGAAAAACAAACAACCAGCGAAAGAAAAATATTATTACAAGGTTTTCTCAACAAAATTTAATCTTCGCTTTAAAGTTCCCAGCAAAGATACCTGTCGCCAATGCGATGAGTTATTCCTTAAGATGCTTGTTAAAATGCAAAATGAACAGAGAAAGGAACTTCAGTTGCAAAAAAAACTACATTTAACTCGTGCTGAGCAAGCAAGAATTGTTCTTAAGACCGATCAACAGAAGGCCTCTGACAATTTTTACGTCTGCACATTTGACCTCCAAAAAGCGCTTCGGTTTTCCAAACTTTCGACATATCTTGCCCACTATAAAAGGAATTCATATGTATATAATGTTGGAATACTCTATTTCAATACCAAAACAGGTTTTATGTATGTTTGGAACGAAACTGAGGGTGGTAAATGTTCTCAAGATGTAGCTTCGTGTATCTGCAGGCATTTTAAAGAAAACGCCCCTAACCATAGCAATATAATTTTGTTCTCAGATTCTTGCATTGGTCAGAATCGCAACATTAAGTTGTCTCTTATGCTCTAGGATCTTACAATGGCTGCGGAGACGATTGACCTGAAAGTCTTAGTTTCTGAGCATTGGTTCCTTCCCAATGATTCAGAGTTTGGCATTATAGAATCATCAAAACAGTTTCTTTCCAGAAGATTGGTTTGACGTTATAAAGAATGTAAAAAGAAAGGAACCTCGTTTCAACACGATTCAGATGCAACGAAATTAATTTTTAAGTGCATCGGCATTAGAGGAAGCTATCACAAATAGAAAAAAGGACACAGATAACTTGCCTTTTAGACGTGGAAATAACTAGCGGTACCGGAAGAAAAAAAATTACATCATTGAATCGCGTCAACCAAGACTGTCTTTACATTACACGGCGACCTGTGACTGCTGCCAAAAAGAAAGATATGATTGATCTTCTGTCTTATATTCCTTATAAGCCTTAGTTGTAATGTTTACTTTTCAACTGATGTTTTCTCAAAATCACATATTATGGACTTACTCCACTTCAGCCTTGAACCACTCATTTGTGAATAATAAATATATAACATAACCTATACTAGTCCATTATCCAATAATAATTGTATAAAAACTAGTTTTACAAATAACTGAAAACTAATACATGGCTAACAAATATATGAAATTGAATAACATTAGCAAGTCACTCCATTATTCATTTTATTTATTAAAACTAATGGTTTATATGTGTTATGATGAGAAAATACATTCTCATTCTGGAATACATTTATTTTTCCATAGTACTCATTGTTTACTACATGTCTTAGTATATTAACCCGCGATCGGTCGCTATGATAGAAAAAATTCAACAATTTCGATGTTTTGATCAGAAAATTTGACAAGTCTGCTTAAAATACTCTCTCTAGAAGTGTCTGGAGACGACAATATGTTAGCGAATGGCAGACTGGCGTTTGACGTAGTTATGAGCAATCGGCCGCAGAGGCAGTTGTTAGTATTATTCTCACACGTAGTGTTGCCACTTCTACCGATTTTTCCATAGATCTACTGATATTTCCTTCAATTTACCGATTAACTGAAATAACGTTGAATTTTACCGAAGTTTAAGCTTAGAAAAATAATATTTTATGTTTTCATTGTTTTCAAGAAATTGAAGTTCGGAAATAAATTAAATGCGCCAGCTTCCGCCATCTATTAATAGTTAGAGATAAATTAATTATATATAAAGACTACAAGGTGTGCTCTTCCCGAGGACTCATTTTCGACTAGTTCTGCGCATCTCTAAAGAGCTAATGAGAATTCGCTCCCAAATTGGCGCGTCGTTTTGAGAGCGAATTCTCATTGGCTGCTTCCCAACTGGTGCGCTATAGCACACCTTGTAGTGTTTACATCATGGTGAATCCCCAAGAAATCTCGACATAATTTATATAATATAATTTATTGGTAGGTACAATTTTTTTAATACTTATTTCACACATATGTTTTTGAAATTTTCGGCCTGTATATATGCCAGCAGCATTGAAGTGCGAAGGACGGATCGCCGTCTCCTTTTCACGGCGGCCGCACACTTTGTCGGGTTCCGACAGCGGCGCAAGTGGACAGTTATGAAAATGGCCGCTATTAGCGCATTCGTTGTTGTATTATATAAATATGTAGCAGATTCATTGATTCATTATTTTTGTAGAGAATATTGTTGAGTATTAAATTCGGTATGTAGAATTTGTGTCACATTAGTATTTAATAATACAGAAATTAATATCCTTACATTTTCTAGCGGGAAGATTATTAATTGAATGAATTTAATTTTTAAAAATTGCAATGGATTTAGCTAATGTTAGCGACTCAAATGATCACCAAGAACCTTCAACCTCATTTTCTGCGAAGAGGAAAATGAAAAAATACTCTCAAATTTACAAAACAGATTGGGAAGAAAAACCTGAATTTAAAGGCTGGCTTATGAAGGGTAGTACAGAAGAAAACTATGTCAAATGTCGTAGTTGCGAAAAAGAATTAAATATTGCAAGCGGCAAAGATGCATTAATGAAGGATGGTATTTCGAAAGTACATATAGAAAAACTTAAACTTGAACGTAGTCAACAGTCCATTGGCAAATTTGTAGCCGATACGTCAGCAAAAGTTACGATGGATTGGAGTAGTGCTTCTGCAATTAAGGATTCAAAAATTGCAAATGGTCTAGCTTGCGCAAGGACCAAGGCTACGGCCGTGATGAAAATTTCAAGAACATTTGCGAAAATTTATGAAATAAGAGATTCTTAATAATAATCTACGAATCTACTGATTTGTCTGCTCAAAACCAACTTTGTATTGTTGTGAGGTATGTAGCAGATAATTTTTGCAAATTGATAAAAGTTGAAGATGCTAAAGCTCGGTCAATTTACAATATCTAAATCAAAATTTTACTAAATATGGGATACCCTATAAGCAAAACTTGATCGGATTTGCTTCAGATGTTGCAAATGTGATGTTTGGCGTACATCACTCAGTTATGCAATTATTAAAAAATGATATCCCGGGATTATTTCTCTATTGGAGAGTATGCTACGATAGACGAAATGCTGGAAGCGTTTCGAGGAAAGTGCCGCTTCAGGCAGTATATTGCTAATACGTCTGCAAAATATGGCATAAAGATCTATAGTCTAGCAGATGCACGAACGTTTTATACGCACAATATGGAAATATATGCCAGAAAACAACCAGAGGGACCATAGAAGTTGTCAAACAATGCTTCCAACGTAGTGAAATGTTTGATACTTACTATTAATAAGACTGGACGAAATGTTACAATGGATAATTACTTCACACCGGTTCCCCTTGCTAACTATTTACTTCCAAATCACAAACTGACTGCGAAAGAATAAGCGGGAGATCCCATCCGAGTTTGTTCAAGTAAAAAATCGTCCAGTATGCAGTATTATGTTTGCTTATTGGAAAGATTACAATAACTGTATTCTTGGGTCATATATTCCAAGAAGTAATAAGAACGTTCTGATGCTATCTACTCTCCATGATGATGATTCAATAGATCCGTCAACCAAACAAGCCAGAAATTATAACATTTTATAATTCCATGAAAAGTGGGGTAATTGTTGTAGATTGATTAAAGTCCAAATATTCCGTAGCAGAATTAGTAATTGTTGGCCACTAACAGTTTTTTTATTCTATTAAATATTGCTACAATACATTCCCAAATATTTCAGAAACATAACATGAGTGAGATAGAAGCAAGGAGACTTTTTATTTCAGATCTCTCAAAACAGTTGGCATTACCTCATCTAATCAGGCGCTCTTCTATTCCAAACTTGTCTATTCGTCTTTGACAAACAATATCTAACGTTATTGGCAAAAGACCAACGCAGACTGTAGCTCCATTACAAGATCAACAGGATCAGCAGAATCAGCAAAAAGTAAGATGTAGATATTGCCCCAAAAGAAGGTACTAATTTACACAACATCAGTGTGAAACTTGTGTCTCTCCAGTATGCAAAGAACAAAGTCAAACAATTACTTATATTTGTATTGAATTGTGGTAATAATTCTACTGAAGAATCTTTGTAGTTTATATTTTTGTAAACCTATATTTTTAAGCTGTTCTTAAAAATAGGTATAAGTATATTCCCTATTCTGTGAAGAAACTTTCTTAATCCATTTTTTTTTACATTAATGACGAACTCTCATTCTTAGATAAAATCTAACAGGCGACCTATCGGATTATGAAAATAGTAGTGACCGTTCCTGGGTTAAATAGAATCGCTGTTTCCATAAATTTGCTATTTCATTGCCACAATATGGTTTTAAAAAGTATCATCGGTAATAAATAGGGTTGCCATCCGCACTATCTATGCTCGCACACCACGATCAACCGACGAACCAAGTATATTCACCGTTCCCCCACCCCTCCCGTCGTGGTAGCCACGGTCCGGTCCGCCGTTCGTTCGTTCGAATTCACGACGCGCGTCTCGCACTCCGCAGCGACGGTTTGACGAATGCAGACATCGCGTCGTTCCAGTTAAGCGGGTGAACTTACGTAGGTAGGGGAAGTTGGGGCAAAGTGATTTTATATGGTATTTCCAACATGGTTACGACATCTATAGGTATCTTCGCGTATATCATTCCCCTTACGTACAGCTAACTTAATCTGCATTTAACCACGGTCGAGACTGCACGCAATTTTTTTGTGAAGTGAAAAGTTTTGAACCGCGTGCTTGTAATATTCATTGGTAAGTAAAGTAGCAGTTTAGCTGAAAATACAAATTGTTCGGTATCATATAAGGTTAGAATGACATTTGATAAATATATCTGAGAGGTACATATAAGCAATCAAACAAAACAAGCTAATTTTTTTATTACTTTCAAAATACTGCTTCAATACGTATTGGGGCAAAGTGGGTTTCCTATTATGGGGCAAAGTGTTCCACTTTGGCCCTATAGAAAAATTAAGTGAATTTTTTTTTCAGAATTTCCATAATGGTGCGTAAATATATACGTAAAACTCAGCAACAATCTTGGTCGGAAGACAGTATGATAGCAGCTATACAGGATGTCAGAAATAATATACTTAGTGCAAAAAAGGCAGCAAGTCAGTACCAAGTCCCTTTGACAACACTTCGAAGACGAGTCAAATCGAACAAGGACCCTGAAGCAGCTTCAAGAAAATATCTAGGGCGATTTAGACCTGTTTTTTCGGCAAAGCAAGAAAAGGAACTTGCGAATTTCATCATGGAAATGGAAAGTAGGCTTTTTGGCCTCGGCACGCGGGAACTGAGACACCTTGCATTCCAGTTTGCAGAAAAAAATAAGATTGCTCATAATTTTAATGCCATCAAAGGTCTTGCAGGGCGTGATTGGATTTATGGGTTTTTAACCAGAAACAAAAATATTTCTCTAAGACTGCCAGAATATACGTCAGCTGAAAGAAATGTTCGAGAAACATAAATATCCACCCAGCAGAATTTTTAATTGCGAAGAAACAGGTGTGTCTACGGTACCAAATAGGCCCTCCAGAATATTCTCCAGTAAAGGAAAAAAACAGGTGGGTTGTGTTAGTTCCGTGGAAAGAGGCATCTTAACTACTGCAGAAATTTGTTTCAATGCCGTTGGATTCTATATTCCTCCACTAGTAATTTTCCCGCGAATAAGAAAATGTCCAGCCCTTGAGCACGGGCTTCCCCCGGAATCGATCGTCGAATATCACCCGAGTGGGTGGATGCAGAGTGAGATTTTTTCTGATGTCTGGTTTAATCACTTCCTGAAATATACCAAACCCACCGAGACTGACCCGGTGTTACTGATTCTTGATGGCCATGCAACGCACACTAAGAATTTAACGTTAGTTGAAAAGGCAAGGGCAAATTATGTAAACATAATTGTAATACCTCCACATACATCCCACCGGCTACAGCCATTAGATGTTGTCTTCATGTTTCCGCTCAATACGTACTATGAACAAGAAACGAAGAAATGGTTACTGAATAATCCTGGGAAGGTGATAACATTATATCAAGTCGGAGAACTGTTTGGTAACGCATTTAAACGGGCCGCAACTGCACAAAATGCTATTAATGGCTTCAAAGCCACTGGAATTTATCCATATAATCCGGATGTATTTCCAGAGGAACTATTCAAACCGGCAGAGACTACTGACAGACTACCAGAGGATGAGCGTCCAAACACTCCGCAATCAGTTCTACTTGAGAATAGATTTAATGAAATAAATCAGTTTCCACAACCAGGGCCCTCTAGAGTTAGATCCCCGTCTCCTATAGTCCATTCAGTACTAAAAAAATCACAAGCTGTAGATCCCATTTCAAAAGAAATCTCTGGAAACCTATATTATTCACCGCAAGACATATTACCCTTACCCAAAGTGAGTGATGTAGGAGCGCCCAAAAGAAAATTAAAAAGGGGGAAAACCATGGTGCTAACATCAACCCCTAATTATGAAGAGTTAAAAGTTGCAAAAGAAATTAAAATATCAAAAGGCAAAAAAGAAGCGGTTAAAAAAATATTGGTAAAAACAAAGAAAACAAAGATACAAAAGGGAACAAACACGGATGAAGATACGTCGTCAGACAGTTCAATTCTGGTTGAGTTGGTAAATTCAAGTGATACAGATAGCGATCTAGAATTTTATCCTAAGCCAAAGGATTTCGATATTGAAGAGGTTGACATCAAAAACCTAAATAGTGATGAATTTATATTAACAGAATTAACATCTGACAAATTGACAAAAAAAAAGTTTCTTGCCCAAATAGTTAGCATTGAAAAAACCTCTGAACCTAAGATTATTGTTTCCTTTTTGCGGCAATATAGACAATCGAGAGATATTTTTGTTTTCCCTGAAGTGAAAGACATTAGCGAAGTTGTTATTACCGAAATTTTAGGAAAAGTTAAAGTAGAAATTTTGAGGCACGGAAAAATTAAAGTTTGTTAATAACCTTCTTAAATTTTTATTAGGAATATCTTTATGTTTATGTCAGTTGTTCCTTTCTTTTTTTTATAGAGGAAATGTTTATTTGTCTTTCATTTCAATAATAAGTGGTGCTTCATAGTAAAAAGCCTACAATCTTTTAAGGTTTTCTTTGATACATAATGCTCAAAATTGTTAAAATGTCGTTTTCGCTGTTTTCATCACAACAATGAAGTGTTATTTGTTTTTGTATTAAACTCTTGTGTACGAAAAGTGTTTTCTTTTATCTGGTAATTACTTTCCACTTTGCCCCGATGTACGTATCCTCTTTGCCCCATATATGGGGCAAAGCGGATATTTTGCATTAACTCACTTTTTCTTCTATAAATTCAAAGCTCTGGTCTAGAATCACTGGATATGTCGGGAAACAACAGCTAAATCATGGAAGAAGAGACTTCAGTCATCCAAAATACTCTCTCAGTTACTAAAAAAATATTTATAGGAAGGCTTTGTTAAGGTGACCACTTTGCCCCAACTTCCCCTACATGTGGTAAGCAAAGAATATTTTTCTTAAATATCGTAGTTTAATTTTTACAGGTAGTGCGACACTGCTCTTCTGAATGCTATCCACATTTCGATTATACATATGAAAATAAGTCTATCTATTTTTGTAACCTTTTTACACGAACAGATTAGTCTGAAATTGCATAAATTAGCTACTTTTTATCCAAAAATATAATAATATTAAGTCAAGATGTAGTATCATTTTGCTTTTTGAAAGTTTAATTTTTATTTGCTTAGAATTTTGTATTCTTTCTATAGATTTTCAAATATGCTTTTTTTACTAACAAAGTCGTAGGTGGCTAGTAATTGTTAAGCAGAGCATACACGGTCAATAATACTGACAGTATCGAAAAATATTGTCAGTAATACTGATCGTGTAATCCGAGGTATTGAAGTACTGAAGAGGGTACTGAAGATTGATGCTTCAATCCATTCATTCCTCAGTTCTGGTCGCCGAGTAGTGGGGATACTGACAGTAATAATGACCGTGTGGCCGGGTTTGCTTCATTCTTCAGTAATGAGGCGGGTTTAGGTTGTGAAAACACGTGCCATCTAATTGATGAAATCTTGGAGTTCGACGTTGGTTTGCTTTTTGTAGAGTTGCCGTTTATTTTCTCTGAAAACGTGAAGCCTGCTTATTTTCTTACGAATTTAAGTTAAATTACGTTATTTAAATTAAGTTAAATTAAGTTTAATTACGATAAATTTATCTTCCTCAGTTATTAAATTGTGCAAAAACTCGTGCATCCAAAGTAAGTACAAGATTATTTTTAAAATACTGTGAATTTAACCCTCTGGGTACCACGGTCCTCATGAAAGTCAAGTACCACAGGGGTCCTTTTTGGACCCCAAATACTTTTTTCCATTTTAAATCTTGGGTTATTGAATAGGAAGTTGAAACTTGGTACTTTCACATGTTTTTGAATGCTAATAATGAATTTTACCTTCAAGTTTACTCATCTTTTAACTTATGCCCAAAAATAAATAAAAGGTGCAACTTGTTTTTTCTTGTATTTTCTGAAGAAACAATATTTTAAAACGGAGTTTACAAAGGTCATACAGCAGAGAAAGTTAAATTCTCGTAAAAGTGTTGGGTCCCAAAAGGACCCCATGGTACTCGGAGGGTTAATAACGAAAATATTAATCATAACTTCATT
Organism: Diorhabda elongata; assembly: GCA_026230145.1. NCBI lineage: Eukaryota > Metazoa > Arthropoda > Insecta > Coleoptera > Chrysomelidae > Diorhabda > Diorhabda elongata. The sequence continues at coordinate 19,367,081 of CM047937.1, read as the reverse complement.
TACATTTTGTTAAATAATTTGCAGATGGAGGATAATATGGACGAAGATCTTAAATTATTTATTCATACTTTTGAATCCATGCCCGAATTGTGGAGCTCCACAGATCCAAATTACATGAAAAAAAATAAAAGGATGGAAGCCTTAAATAAATTATTGCCTTTGTACAAAAAAATAAAACCTAACGCGGAAATTTCCGATGTCAGGAAAAAAATAAATACATTAAGATCAAATTTTCGAAAAGAACTTAAGAAAATTGAATCTTCGAAAAGGTGAGAATATATACCAACATTTTGATTTTCTTAGTAAAATTTTATTTAGGCATTAGGTATAGTTGTTTTTATAATAATTATATAAAAAAGAAAATATGAAATGAATTTATTATGTTATTAAAGGTCTGGATGTGGTACCGAAGACATTTACACTCCGTCGTCATGGGTATTTTATGCTCTTCAATTTCTTGATAAAATCGAGCAGCCATTCGAAACCCACTCGTCGATTGATGTGGAAAACGAGGAAGAGGAACAGGTATGATTTTGATTGTTTGGTTTTTACCATAAATTTCAGTATTAAATTTTTTGAAATAAAAAATTAACATTTGCAAAAGTATTATGACAAATTATTATGTAAGATTAAAATATGTACAATATTTATCCCTTGTGGATTTTGCGTCGCTTGCATTCCTACTATGTTCTTCACGAAGACTAGCCCCTACATCTATGCTTTCAATTTCGTTTTGTGCACTAAAGTTTAGAGATTCCTTTTTTAAGTAATTATGCAGATAGCAGCATGCTAGTGTAATTTTTGTTGCTTTGTCAGGACCAAGATTTATTGGCTTTTGAAACACACCAAATCTTGATGCGAGAATGCCAAAGGCATTTTCGACTACACATCGAGCTGTGGACAGTCGTTTATTGAAAGTATCTTGCTCCTTTGTACATTTTTTTTGAGGGTATGGTTTCATAAGGTTGCAGTGCAAAGCAAAGGCCTCATCTGCCACAAAAACGTAAGGAAAATAATCCTCTGAACCTGGTAACTTTGTGGGAGGTGGAATATGCAATTGCTTTTTTAGAAACAAATCCCAAAATTTTGTATAAAAGAGGACCCCACCGTCGGAGATCCTACCATTAGCTCCTACATCCACCATTATAAATTCCTTATTTGCATTGACCAATGCCATTAAAACAATGCTAAAGTGTCCTTTATAATTATAATACAGAGAGGAGGTATTAGCCGGTTTTTTTATGGCGATATGCTTTCCATCAAGAGCTCCGAGACAAGTAGGAAAGTGGCAGTTCTTGCTGAATTCTGCTGCAGTTAATAACCATTCCTCTTCTGTTAAGGGAAGCTGTAAAAAAAAAAATATTTTTTAAATAATAATAAGATTGTTATTATTAGTAGTAATAAAAATTTGCTGTAATTAGTTACAAAGAATGTCAATCATTTTTAAAGCATGAAATATGAACATCGAGGAATTTTTTAACTCTTGTTTTATTTTTTAGGCTCAAGAAACTACAAACATAATTCCAGAGGACGATGTTATCACTCAGCCTTCGACTTCAATAAATTACAACAGAAAATCCAAAAAACAAAAAAAATGTAATAAACAATCAGATTTGCTGAATTTAGCGTGTGAGTACCTGACCAAGGAAAAAGAAGGAGATTACAATCTTAACTTAGCGAAAGTTTGGGCTACAAAATTGCAAAATTTGGATGCGTCCCAAAAAATACTTGCCGAAAAGGCCATAAACGACATTTTATTTGAGGCTACAATGGGGAATCTGCATCACAACTCCGTTAAAATCAACGAGCCGCAATCTTCCTGCCTCCATTCATCAAATCCTTCCCAAATACTGAACGGAACCCTTCCTAGTCCAGTCCATGTCCCTTCTACCACCACCACTTCCCCCCAAAAAATTATGATTTTAAACAATAATAACAATTATGATCCAATCGATGATAACGGCATTTCATCAAAAAATAACTTGAAGGACTACTATCATACATTTTCTGAATAAAATAAAATTTTGTAAAGTGTATAAATGCCTATACATACTAATAAAATATTTTACTAATTGAATTTTTTTGTTCAACTTACCTTGATATAATCTCGAAGCACATAGATGAGAGTTTCACATGTTTCAATTATCATTGAACTAATTGCTGCTGGGGAAATCAATGCTGAGAACTTGAGGTCAGCAAAATTTCTTCCTGTCGCCAGGTATCGCAAAGTAACAGCGAGTCGCTCTTTTGGACTGATACTTTGTCTCATATTAGTGTCTTGCTTTTTAATATGAGGTGAAACCATGTCCAATAAAGTTAAAAACGTTGTTTCACTCATTCGAAAATAATTTTTGAAATCTGCAGGATTTTTAACTACTATTTCATTCAATAGGTTTAAATGGGTGTACCTGTCTCTTTCCAACAGCCAATCCTTAACCCATATTCTTCTTTTTTTTCTTTTTTTTACAACAGCAGAAGCTATAACTATTGCCAAACAGGCTCTATCCATGTTAAGTTATCTACTAAAGGATGGAAAGCGGGAACTGACGAATAATATTGACAGTAATAATGACCGTGTGAATTAAACGAACATCAGTAATACTTTCAGTAATAATGATCGTGTAATCACAGAAAATACTGAAGAAGGGCACCTTCAGTACTTTTATCAATACCTACTGTCAGTTTTATTGACCGTGTATGCTCTGCTTTATAGTTCTAATTTTATCCCTTTGTTTATTTATCGAAATTCTCTATTGACTATATTTTTAGGTACTTATTTTATTCTTTTCAGATTAGACACCAAAATGCCTAAACGTAAATGCCTATTTAACAGTGATTTGGAAAGTAAGTTCCCGATGTTTAAAAAAGGAAGATATGACTGGGAAGCGTTTTGTGTCGTTTGTTCTAAGAGTATTTCAATCGCAAACAAAGGCGTTACAGACCTAAAAACTTCGGTGGGATAGATAGATATGGAACAAATAATGTTTTCCACAAGTTGAAGGAAAATCTAAACCCAAACTTGGTTGGTGTGGGTTGCTCTGGACATGTCATTAACAACACAGTGCACCACGGATGTGATTTACTGGCAGTAGACATTGAATCCATCGTCTTAAAAATTTATAATTTTTTTTCCATTTACACAGTACGAACCGAAGCTCTTAAAGAATTCTGCGAAACCGCTGAGGTCGAATATAAACAGCTTCTGTATCATTCCAAAACGCGTTGGCTAAGCCGGTTTCCAGCTTATCGAGCGAATTATAAAGCTCTACCGTCCTTTACTTAATTATTTTGAAAGCATAGCCTGTTTTAATTAAACAGTTTTTCGAAAATCCTCTCTTGGAAGCATACCTGTTCCTCATACACTCAATTATGCACACCATTCACACAAAAATACAGACATTAGAGAAAGGCGATAATTCAATTCTTGAAACAAAAAGCATACTTTCTTCCATAACAAAAAGTTTAGAAGACCGAATTAAGGAAAATTTTGTGCAGCTGAACGTTAAGAGTCTTATAAATAAAGGAGATGAAAACAGGAAACAAGAGTTTAAAAAATGGACACATGACTTCTACAATGAAATTAAAAGATATATTGAAGAATGGATGAAACCTTTAAAACAATTTGAGAAATTTGATTGGATGTTTTTGCCGAAAATTAATAACAACACAGAGTGGACTCTTATTGAAGACACTGTCCTCTATTTAAAAGATAAAAATATAGACATTGACGACTCAAAATTAATTGACGAGTGGGTGAATTTAAAGGCTTTTTGCCAAAACTTAACTGAACAAGATAAGCTTTTAAAATCCAATCAACTTAGGGTACAATTTTTTAAAACACCAAATGCGAATTTATATTCTCATTAATTACACAACAATGGACTAAAGAAAGAAATTTACTAAGTGTAGAAACAATTTCATCAATAATTAAAATTAAATTCAATTTCCAAGAATACAGTTGCACTGATTTTTATAAATAAATAAATTAAAAGCTATCGGAAAAAATGATAAATACAAAAAAATAGAAGTAAAAAGGCAAGAGGCAGAGGAAAACGCTTTAATAGCTAGATAGACAAATCGTGTTGTGAGTGCAATAATTGGTTTTTATTTTTGTAGTTAAAGTTATGATTGTTTTCATTGAGTAGGTAAAAACTATTTAAAATATGGTTGTTGATCAAAACTTTAAGTTGATGAAAATAAGTATAGGATTGATTATTTTGATTTAAAATTTTATTAATGTAACTTACATTGATGTAGGTCTAATTTTTAAAAATGTTCTGTTTTGTTGTTTAATATTTAAGAAGACTGCATTTAGTTTATATTCTGCTAGAATAGGTATATTTTGTTATATAAATTACTGCTGATAAAAAGTAAAACAGATAATAATTATAGAACTATAGCTAAAAGAGTTACCTCAAAAATTGTAAGACTGAATACTAGAGTGGTCTAAGTAGGTACTTTTAAGATTTTAATTCATTAAATATATGTTTTTGTTTAATATTTTAATAAGGTTTTGTTTTCTTATTTCAAGAATTAAAAAAGCTGATTTATATTAACAATTTGTCAATTTGTAATATGATTCTGTTTTGTTAAAATAATGAATGAGTAAAAAAGGTGATTTATGACATTTTCAACTGTTTTTTTTATATTGAATATGTTTAAAAGATCTTGTTGACATGTCCGGCTTTCGGACTCTAAAATCCGGGGTTTTCACGTGTTTTGTCCTGTTTTCCAAAATTTAGAGATGGCAACCCTAGTAATAAATAACACAACTGTTATCAGTGTTAACATCAACAATATACCACTCATAAATACATTGTTTCAATGCATTCTATAAATATGTTTACATAGCAGTGCATGACTGACACAAAATTTTAATTTAAAAGTATTATTTTTTAGTATTCATTTTCTTTGTATGTTCATAAATCAATGCAAAAATATGTAAATACATTTAGTCATATCATATAACCACTACTTTGTTTCACATAATGCACTGAAAATAAATATTTGATATACACAAAAATATTTGAAGATATAGATAAAAAATATTTAGTGCAGAACTCACCCTTCAAATGTTATTAAATTATCTACATCAATGTCTCTACTTGTTCCACTTGTTTCCTTGATATCAGAGTAGCTTCTAGTTTCTTCACATGTACTAATTATATCAATATTACTATAAAATGTGGACTTTGATGTTTTTTTGTTTGTTTTTTTAACTTCACTATGTGTCACAATACAATTTTTACTTTTAATGTACTCTAACACGGGGTCTTCACCTATTTTCATACTCAGTTTGGTCTTCAAAATAATGTACTGAGATCGCCAGTATTCATATGAAGCCCTTTTAAGTGCTATGACCCATGTAGCAACATCTTTTTCACATCTACATGAAAATATATGTTTTGCTTCGTCATCACGAAGTTTATCGTTGACTTTGAATGTAATTGAGAAAGCAAATGGTATTCCTCTATGAGGTTTTTCATAAGACACTTGGGCATTTTCCAATATTAAAATACCGATCGGTTCTTCTTCGGCAACTCTGTAATAAAATAAAATGTTTAGTATCAACTTAAAATATCGTTCTTTGAATGAGGGGCGTTGATACCAATCCGACCAGTCATTTCCTATAGGCTTCATATGATGCATAACTCCTTCTAAATCTGCATTATTTTCACCAAGTGAAATAAGCTCCCTATCATTGTACTTCATTTTATATTATAACTGCAGGTGCTCTGTAAGGCAGTTATTATTTACTACATTGAATAATTATAAACCTTAATCTATTTTTGCTGCAAATAACTAACAACCACATAAAATACGACTTTTCGGAAACTATAATCGGGTTAATCCGATCGTGATCTGAATGTTCGGAAAGTAACTTGGATCACGTCACTGTTCGGAATCCAGCTAGAACCATATGACAGAATCCGTTCTAAATAAAGTATAAAAATCATATATGTAATACTTCCATATGGACAGTTGGTATGGGAAAAAATGTCCATGTAGGAGTATTAGTTATATGATATAAATGAGTAACTATGATTGTTTATGTGTTATACACAGAACATATCAAAGGTAGAGTATGTTCTGTAGTGTTATCTTTTATTCTGCAGAGGATTAATTCCTATATCGGGGCCAAACATAATAAATGCCTTCCTTCACATGAATAAAATCCTTATCCCAGTCACAAAAAACCAACGAACCTCTCTATCCTTTGTTTATGTGTTTTTTGTTGAGAAAGTATATAAGATCTTAAAAAAAAATAATATTTACTATATAGATTAGTGATCTTATTATATTGTGCGATTGATGTTTAAAAAAGAAGAAGACAAGTAACATTTGAAAGTATAGCACGGTCCTACATGTGTTATTTTCAAATTTATTAAGCACTGCATGAAACCTATGTGCTCAGCGCTCATGAGCTTGGTACACAAGAATCACATGGAACTAACTTCCCATGAGTTTTGTATCAAGTGACAAATATTAAAATAGAACCCAAATTATTTGTTGCCCGGTCTGGATTAATTGAATACAAAAATGACTATGGAAGCATTTCTTTGTGAGTATACTGGTACACCTTATTATTTATACTTTATTTTAAATAATAAATATCACCCAATTTAGTGTAGTGTACAATTTGTAGATTGTGCATCAGATACTATGGCTGGCTGGTCCACTTCTTCATCTTCAGATGAAGAGGAATCTCATACAATTACAAAAATTGAAAATTTTGTAGAACAGTCCAATGAAACAAGAAACGTTCAGAGAGCTTATTGGTATGTGCTTATTAACCTCTTACATTTGTAAATGAAAAATTCTAACATTCTCCTAATTTTGATGGTCATTATAAAAAATGTGGTGAAACAAACTTGTTTTTGTCTCTTGAGACAAATATAGGATCATTTGCAAAGAGGCTTAAATAAAATGAAAATGTACTATACTAAAATAATAACACTTTATTTAACTCTAGCTTCATTATGTTTGGAAATACTACCACAATTCATACGCTTTAGTCTGACAGATTACTCCAGGTATTTATTATAAAATAAATGAAATTATGTCATATTTGCATAATTTTTTTATTTACACAGTAAGATACAATTAAAACGAATAAACATAATATTTTTAAATACAATTTGTACATACTTTTGCCTAGTGTTCCAGGCGCATGTATTTTTTACATGCTTAACAGTGAAACTGTCATTCTGCGTTTTTTTAAGAGCAAAAAGCGCAGGTTTTCCGTTTTTGACTGTCTTGGACTTCTTCCCTTAAGATATCTTCAATTTTCCTCTTCAGGTTGCGTTGCAAAGTTGGGATTCTTAGTCCCTGACAAAGCCAAGGTGTCATTAGATTCTCACAAATGGTATAACCAACACTACAATAAAATTATAACTGGATTAATTCCATATTACATTAACAAAGGCATATATACCTACCCATAGATACCTTGTAGCTTTTGTCTTTCATACTAGTAAATACGTCCCCTCTGCAAATCAGAGTCAAAGTCCATTTTCTTCACATGACTGGACTGTAAGGCGTTTTCATCCCTTTTTATAATTTTGTTGTGTCATCTATAAAAGCACTGATGCTGGAAAGTTTTAGGACATGTTTAAAAGCCATTATTTTCTTAAATCTGCAAAAAAAACAAAAAGGTACTGCAAAAATAATATAGACATAACCTCAACAAGTTTTAAAGCAGAATTAATATGTTAAATTAACTTACCTGGTTAAAAACTAATAAAACCTAAATCCTCTACAACTACATGCTGTTCCTGAAGCAAAGGAAATAAGGGACCCGAAAAGAAAAAAATTAGATTCTTCTATCCAGATAAAAAGTACTTGTTTATATGGTCATGGTAATATTTGTCTAATGTCTATTAAAAATGATACTATTACTACAGTTTTTTAGATTGTGAACCCAGGCCATCGACATCAACAGCAGATCCAGTTATGGAAACATTCCCACGACCTTCATTACAGCAGGATATTCAAACAGAAGAATATCTAAGTTATAATACCCCAAGAAAGAGCAAATTAAGAATGAATATTACTGCACTGAGCACAAAATTAAGGAGTTCAACCCCAAAAAATAAAATGTCATGCAAACAAATGTTAACACAATTTAAGTGTTCATTAAAAAAATTACTACCACCAGCATCTGCTAAGTTTGTGAAAATGCAGGCAAATCTTCATATGAGAATGCCAAATGTTAGACGTTATTCTGCAGAGAATGACATAAAACATGCCTATGAATGCTGGTTTAAATGAAAAGTTATTTGAGAGTATAAAACCCAAAATTGAGGCATTGAATGAATTAGACAGATATTGTATTTTATGCATTGATGAAATGTTTTTGAAGTCAAACTTTTTCTTCTATATTTCTAAAGATGAAATTATTGGGTTAGAAGATTATGGTAAAAGTAAAACAAATATTGGTTTCTGATCTGGGAAGAAATTTTATACAAATGGCACATTTATTAGGTGTGATGGAGAGATATCCTTTCTTTAAGGTAAAGGAGATTAAAGTTTGGTATGTTTTTGACCCACCACATCTAATAAAAGAAACAACTTGATGGCACATACATTTACATTCAAGGAGAAAACAGCCTCGTGGAAATATATTGAAGATTTCTTCAATGCAGATAAAAAATTATATTTCAGACTGGCCCCAAAATTAACCAATTCACACATTTGGCCAAGCAATTTTGACAAAATGAAGGTCAAATTAGCTACACAAGTGTTGAGTGCTACAATAGCAGGAGCCTGGGTGCACTACTGTCAGAAACAATGGGTACTGCATATATTATTGAAAAGTTTGATACATTGTTTGATGTGTTTAACGCCTCATCAATAAATACATACAAACCTTTAAATTCAGCATTCGTGGGCAATAGGAAGCAAATAGAGTTTCTTAACGAAATTATGATGCTGAAAGGAATAAGAGTAATTGAAAATGGTTGAGATATCACTGTACTATTTGACTATATTATATATTTTCGTATCCAGAATATATATTTATTTATCTCGACCACCTTCTGAAAACCAACCAAAACATCCTAGATAATTCCAATATAATCCCTATATGTCGGTTTATATCTCCAACCAAAAGAATACTTATTTTCAATGTTTGTCTATCCGTTCCCCATTCCGTCATTGAGAAAGCATTGCATGACTTAGGGTTATCACTTTCCTCTCTATATCATATGTCAAATGTGGCTAACCTGATAATGAATATGCACATGTCCCCAGCTTCCGCCGTTTAACTTTCATATTACCTACAATACTACACATAGAATATTCATTTCTACCCACAAACTTGAATGCTTTTTCTGCAAACAGGCTGGGCACACTACTGATTCATGCCCCAACACTTCCATCCCACAAAAAATCCTTCACTTAAATCAAATGATTCCGTAAATCTCTTTTGTGCTAACCTCACCACTACTAATACTTCAGTTATACCCGTAGTACACACCTTCTCGTTTTTTTCCTCTAATTTCCTTTTCAAAAACTAGTGAAAAACGTCCCTGTTCGAATAACAGCAGCCTCGACTCACCACAGCCTATATCTCCTACTGATACTCTTCCAGGTCCAATGCTTCCCTGAGAATTTCCAACATCCAGCTCCAGAATTCCTGCAAAAAAGAAGACCAAAAAATCTAGACTGACCTTTAATAAACCGTATTATACGTCTAATCAATAGAATTAAATTTAAACTTCACCCCGATCAAAAAGAGAAGCCAGTGATAATTGTAAAATTTGCAACGCAAATGTATGTAAAAACAGGAAGCAAAGAAACCTTTTCACAACTAAGCTAAGCTGTCACCAGTGTAAACAAGTTACTCGTAACCAAATATTTATTAACGAAAAGTTAATTCATAACAAAATATTGTTTAACGAGGCCTTAAGGTTTAAAAAAGATCACCAATACAAATTTTGCAGGATTAGAAATAGAAAAGTTTTTATTCGTAAAGATGAAAACTTACCCATTATAAACATACAAAGTAAGGAAGACTTACCATACATACAAAGAACATTTGTGTTATTTATGGAGAAAATAATTGTTCAAGAACTCAACGATTTTAAAGACCTAAAGAATGTAAGTGTACCTGAATCTAACTTTAGAATCTTTTACATGAACGCTAGATCAATAAGAAACCAAGTTCGTGAACTTGAAGCAAATTATTTCCTAATGTAGAACATTTAAAGTTACAGTATGAAGACGTACAAATAAATCTTAAAGCAGCCATAAAGAAAAGCAAAGACTGATTTCTACAATCAAACTATGGAGTCAGTGAAAGGAAATAGGAAAAAGACATGGAAGTTTTTGAATAAAATTATTAACCGTTATAATTCCAAACATCTTTGCATACCAAACATACTGGAAAATGACACTATAATAATATATGATGTTAATATTGCTACTTGTTTAAACAACTTCTTTGTCAGTGTTGGCCCTAAACTTGCCTCCAACATAAAACTTCCTAGATTTACCCCACCAGTTATCCAAGAGTATAATTCTTTATTCTGGACACCTGTAACACCTAGAGAACAAGAAGACATCTTACACAAATTCAAAAGTGGCAAAGCACCAGGAGATTATGCTATCACGGTGGATACACTAAAAGAGTTAGGAGGTCATATTGGTGCCATACTTGCAGATCATGTAAACCTTAACCTTGAGGAGTGGTCCCAAATAAATTAAAGCTGGCAAAGGTAATACCAAATTACAAATGGTTTTCGTCCAAAAAGCAGTACTACACCACCAAGTATGTGCTTATATCACTTTATCCTAAGAAAGCGTTCGACACTGGACTGGAATATGCTACTGGATATCCTGAATCGACTGGGGGTTAGATGCCTTGCATGGAAATGGTTTCGAACTTACCTTGAACACAGGTACCAGTATGTAAGCTACAATAATCAAAATGGCCCAACAAAGATGTGCATGTGTGGAATACCTCAGGGCTCGATAATCTCGATAATAGGACCAATTCTGTTCATGGTTTATGTAAATTCCTTGGCACTTCTACCGCTACATGGGAGGATAAGCTTGTATGCAGATGATACGTTACTAACATACTTCTCACAAACAGCTGAATAAACAAAAAGGTCTATAGAGAGTGATCTGCAACTAGTCTCAGGTTGGCTCGACTACCTTAAACTGACATTAAATGTACAGAAATCGCAATACACCATTATAGCAAATCAATTTTGGATCAATCCCACTAGCAAACACTAAGCAGGTTAATATCTGGGCCTTCTTATAGACATCAAACTTTCATGGGAAGCACATATAGGCAGTATCTGCAGGAAGATAGCACCGGCAGTTAGAATGCTTGGGAGAGCCTCCACCATTTTGTCTTCCAAACACTTACTAAAATTATACTATTCATTTATCCATTCCCACGTCTTATACATGACACTAGTGTGGGGGAATGCTGCTGCCACACATCTTCATCCATTGAATGTTCTGCAAAACAAAGCTATCAAATGAGTCTTTGGTTTGCCTCATCTTCACCCTACATTAGGCTTATACCTCCTTAACGGAATTTTAAATGTGAAATCTGTATATATACAGCAAGCAACCAACTTCATACACAGATGTCAAAGGAGAGAGGTAAACTCCTTTAATGTGGTTAGGGGTATTCACCATAACAGTGTCAGATCAGCAGACCATCTATGAACCACAACAGCTAGAACTACAATGGGCCAAAGGTCAATTGCATTTCAAGGACTAAGGTACTACAATCAGCTGCCAAGAGAGACTAGAACTCTTAGTGTGAACAGGTTTAAAGTGGACCTTCAGAAGCTAATTCAGCAAAACTTTTTTAAAAGCCTGTCATAAGGACACTGTACACTATTTCGCTTTTAAGTCCTACATGGCACTACCTAGCCACAGGTATAGATATTTTCGTTTTTGTAAATTTTTTTTTCTTTCTAAACAAGTAAAACATAATTTGTTTTTATGTAATAGTGGCATAAGTTCAAATTTTTTTTATTCATAATCATTTTAGAGATTAACTATGACCATCTGATAATAATATAATATAATTAAGTAAAAAAATAAACAATAATTATTAAATTGTTATGAAATACAAAAAAAAATTCAAACACTCTTCCTAGAAAATATGAATAATTGACTTGTGCTATTATTGCATAAGATAATTGTCTTGTTGAGTGTTGGTTCACATAGTATAAACATACTCGTACTATGTGGATTTTAAAAAAATATATTCAATTATGTAGTAAAACCCTTACAATCTAACTTTTTATTTGGGTGATATGTTTATTTATCTATTTCTTTTTTTACTTGGTTGGGTATTATTAGAAGAACACCATTCCAAATTTTTAATAGCTTAATAAAACATTCAAGGTTCTTGGCTAGCACACTTCTAAGATTTTTATTCAAATCTTCAATTTGAATCTACAAATCACAAAATATATGAATAAATCACTAAAATATCAAGAACATTTTTCATGATTAGTTCTCAATTCTTTCATCTGTGAGAGGCGATAGGATATTATCACATTCTTCTTGAAACATTTAACATCATCTTGGTAGCAAATTAAAGTTTTCGAATGCTCATCTATTTTTAAATACTTTGTGTCAGAACATTACAATACCCTGTAGAACACTCTTAAATCAGAAGTTTTGTTGCAAGAAACCTCATAAAACCACTAACCATGTAATAATAATTGTGCCATTGTGCATTTTGTTTGAAAATTTTCAAGTTACTTGTAATTATTAAAAATTTGCACAAAATACTAGATAACTATTATTAACTGGTTACCTAATCTTAAAATAGATAAACATTTTTGCAATGTAACTACTACATACCTCTCTGTGCTATGTAGGATACAATAACATCATACATTATCACAATAAATCGTTTAAAAATCTTTTAAAATGGTTCTAACAGCTTGACAAAATTATTTCAACATAAATTAAATCACCTAAACGTTTTATGCAGCTGAAATTAACTAAAAATCTTAATGGCAAGAAAACCCAAATTCTAGAAACAAAGTCAGTTATACAGTTGAGGAACTTAGGTTATCTTTAAATTTCGTCGCGCTCGTTTGCTAAAGTCGGTATCAGCTAGGTGAAACTCTTTCTGATTGGCCTGAAATGTGTGTTTTTTTTGTAAGACCGTGGCTGTGAAGGCTTAGTGGAATTCACAAAAAAAAATAGGAAGAAGAATAATGAAATATTATTAAATCGATTTTTGTTTTGGCAGCTATCATGGTTATGTATGTAGTTCTTATGAAAATTTGAATTAGAAAATACTCTGAAAATCATTTAAGACACAATAAATAGATAAATTCAAGGTAAACATTGTAATAAAATTTAAAAAATGTGTAGGTCATATTTCAGTGACATTTTTTCAGAAATATGGAAAACGGTACTGGGACTGAATATCAACAATCCCAAGAAAACGTAAGGGTCTTTATAAGGGTAAGGCCGCTTAGTAAAAAAGAACTGTCTGAAGGAAATGAAAATATTGTTTTATGCGATTATAGAGAAAATCTAATTGCATTAAGAAAAAATGGAGAGCATACTAAGCCTTTTAAATTTGATCATATATTTGGATTGGATACTACACAAGTAAGTCTCTTTTGTTATTTAAGGTTATCATTTAATACAAATATGTAACCAAATAATAATTGATAATTAATACCCATATACAAGTTACAAATAATTTAATCTATGTTATTCAAGTTCTTAAAGACTTTATATGATGACCTCCTTTCATCTAATTGCAAATTAAACATAGACAAATAAGGTTAACATTGAATGTGCAATTTCATTTTATGACAATGAACTATTCATTGTTGTGAGAGATGTATTATCTAGTAATAGTAATGCCACAGTTTTTTTAAAGAAACTTCATAAGAATTATTGATATCTACATTATTGGAAAATAATAAATCATGAATACTTTTTTACATTAGAAACATAAGATCATGATAATTAATAAAATTGTATATAAACCAAATAACTATTGAATCATGGATAAAAAACTCAATGAAAATTTATTTTAAACAAAAAATTTCTCATCCATACTTAATAACAATGCATACAAGGATATGCTTCATTATTATATTAAGAAATAATATATTAGGCAGTTTTATCAGTTGAAAACTTCTATCAGCTGTTCTAGTGCTTTTTAAATATCAATTGATTATTTTCTTCTGACCAAAGTTTTCCTATTCATATCATATTGTAATGATTTTTCAAACTATGTAAGGTATATTTTGTAGTTCTTTTTCACTTTCAAGAAAGATTTTCCCAAAAGTAAATTATGCAATTCACTAACACTTACTTTGTGAATACCATATCAATAGGATTTCTACAAAAAGAATCTGTTTTTCCTTTTATTAAGTTTCATCAGTAGATCAAGTATTTTATGATTATGGGTAATTTAATTAAGTCAAATTCATCAATTAGGGACAAGTTGCACTATTGATGTTAATTGTGTACAAATATATGTTATCAGAATACTACCATAAAAACATTTTTTTTTTATTATCGCATATTTATATACATTTTTTATTTATACTTTTTTTAAATTGAAAAAAAAACAGAATTTTGTCCTTTCATCTCTAATGCACCCTTCTAACATTTTAAATATCTGTGGATTATGATTCATTAACATTTAGTTAGGTACAATAAGTCAACTAAAACAAAAAACAGAGTTTCTTTTTAATTTAAACTCATTTTTCAGTTGGAAATGTACAAGATGACAGCATTTCCAATAGTGGATAAAGTGTTAGAAGGTTATAATGGTACTGTTTTTGCTTATGGCCAAACAGGAACAGGCAAAACCTACACTATGGTAGGCAACCATTTGGTTCCAGAACTAAAAGGTATTGTGCCAAATACCTTCTCTCATATTTTTAGTCAGATCGCCAGAGCTAGTGAAGAAAAATCATTTGTTGTAAAAGCCACCTATTTAGAAATTTACAATGAGGAAGTACGTGATCTCTTAGCCCAAAATCCCACCAAAAAGTTAGCAATACGAGAGAGAAAGGATATTGGTGTGTACGTAAAAGATCTTATGGGCTTTACCGTTGACTCTATACAAGCTGTCACTGAACTGATTAATCGTGGTAATAAAAATAGAATTACTAGATCTACTTTGATGAATGATGTTAGCAGCAGATCACATGCAATTTTCACTGTTACTATTGAGTCTAAGAATAGACAGGATAATAAAACTACTGTGGGAAAGTTGAACTTGGTTGATTTGGCAGTAAGTTGAAAACTAATTATTAAATTATTTCTGCATCTGATATTTGCCATAATCATATAATTATAATTAAAAAACATTGTAGTGATTATCTCATTTAGAATTTAAAAATTCTTCTTAACTATTAAAATGAAGTTTTAACTGTAGTCAATTTATTAATACATACCTAAAAGTAAGATATATATGGAAAAAGGTAAACATTCAGAATTCATTTCAATTTTTTACATCTTAACTTATCTTGCCATGAATAGAAAACTATTAAATTTACAGGCGGTAGTGGCTATTTAAGTGGTTTAATGATTGATAGTATTCTGTTTTCAAGAATTTATGGTGTCATTTAGATTTCGATATCAATTAATTTTATTCCATAGGCTTTTTTTGAGTCAATCAACAATGAATTCAGGTCATCTTCAGTAACAAACTTCACTTTTGTCTGGAAATATACGATGGTCGGGCAAAAGTGAGAAAGTGGAAAAAGACAAGATCCATTTTGGTAAGATGCTATTGGATAAGGTAGCAGATTACCTATATTTTTCATTAGAAGCAACATGATAATCTGGTGCTGTATTTAGAAAGTAGTGGAGGAATAATTTTACACCATGTGAGACACTATGTTTCACTAATAAAATACGAGTTGCCGCTCAATCTATAGCCTTTATATCTGTATCAACCATTTACCTTGGCTCCCAAGCTCGTTCGATCTGTTACCAATTTGTGTGAAACATGATTGATTACACACTATTCAATTGTAGAATTCCTAACAGACTATCAGCGCTACTTCATGAAGTTGAGGTGGCTTGTAATGTACTGCAAGAAGATTAACCTCAATATTATAACTAAAAATTTTAACACATAAGTTGTCTAATGAAGCTGAGAATATAATCAATCATTGAGGAAGAAACGCTCAACATGTCTATCAAAATTTATTGAAATTAATGTACAGATAAGGGTGTTCACCTTTTTTTAAGTCATTATATATTCTAATAGGTTTATTTTTAAGGGCTCTGAGAGAGCGTCTCGTACTCAAGCGACTGGAGAAAGATTGAAAGAAGCTAGCAACATTAATCTCTCTCTTTCTGTTCTTGGAAATGTGATATCGGCCTTAGTTGATGGGAAAAGTACCCATATTCCCTATAGAAATTCCAAATTAACAAGACTTCTGCAAGATTCTTTAGGTGGCAATTCAAAAACAGCTATGGTAAATTTAATTTATTTTCCAAATTAGCATAAAATGTAACAAAACCCTTTTTTATGTTTTTAGTATAATAAGATGTTTGAAATTCAGTGTACACGTGAACTAAAACATTATTTATTATTAATTGATTTTGTTTCTAAGTGCCTTTGTATTCCAAATGAGGCAAGTTAACCATAATAATTATCAAATAATGCGCTTAATTAGAGTGTAATAATACCTTATTTTTCATGCATCAATACTTAAACATGGAAATATTCTATTAAATATTCTCTATTTATAAATAGATAGTATTCGTAAATAAGAAATGTAAAATCTGTAACCAACTTAATTACCATTAGTGTAAGTTTGAATAGAACATTTCGATAAATTATACTATGCTAAACTGTTTCACTCCATCTCCGCTTCACTTTACCAGAGTGTAGTGGAAATGTGTGAATGAGGGTTTACTTTCAATGATAAATTTTTCAATTGAACAATTATTTCTTCATGTGTTGTGATTAAGTTGCTTTCCAGGTCCTTAGAGTGATTTCAAAATTATTTATTCTTTGGGTTATTTAAAATAAATGTTTATTAACATGGTTTTGAAAGAGCTCTAAATTGTAAGGAAAAAGGAATATATAAATACATTCACAGCTGACTAGGATGAAATATATGAACCTATCTCTATAAAAGATGTGGTCTTTATCATGATAGGTGTTATAATGTTTTCCATCTTTATTTCAGATTGCTATGATTAGTCCTGCTGACATAGATTATGAAGAAAGCATGTGTACACTAAGGTATGCATCTAGGGTCAAATTTATTAAGAACTGCGTTAAAATTAATGTTGAGGAAAAAGGACTAATTGAAGGTTTTGAACTTGAAATTGCTGAACTGAAAGATCGACTTGCTCAACTAAGTGTAATCGAACAGCGAAGAGAACAGAAAAGGAAAGACAGAGCAGTTAGTGCTGAAGAAAAGGAGAGATTCAAACAAACTGCGATGGAATTGGAGAGAACAGAGTAACTATCATCTTTTTATTTTTTTTTGATGAATGGGTTTTAAACTTAAAATAATTTTAGAAAAATAAAGAACGAGCTAGAAGAAAAGGTGGCCTTAATTCAAAAGAAAATTCTTGTTGGTGGTGAAAATTTACTGGAAAAAGCTCAGCAACAAGCATTTTTCTTAGAATCCTCTGCAGCTGAATTAGAAAATTTAGATAGGAGTCATCAACATTTAGAAGAGCAACTAAATAAAAAAACTCTAGAAAAAATAGATGTAGAAGAACAGTATTCTTCATTACAAGAAGAAGACGTCGGTCTTACTAAGAAGCTCAAAAAAGTTCAGTTGTTCATAAAAGAAGCTAAGGAAGAACATTCTGATAAAGAACGAGAATATCAAAGAGATTTAGAAGCACTATATGACAATAATAGGCTATTAGTTCGGGAAACCCAACTTGCTAATCTAATTTTAGATAACTACATACCTCCTGAATATTTGGTAATTTTTTTTTGTTTTATATTATAATCAGAATTACTCATAGTACAGACTATCCTAAGGTATGTAAATAATCAAAATGGCAAAGATCTACACTCAACCTAGCTATGCTCGATCCAAAAAGAGATAGAGTGTAAACAGAGGTGGAAAAAAATTTATAACATTATGGCAGCTAGCAACAGAAGTGTTGTAAAAATCAGGGGAGGCTAAGTATTAAGCAATAAAGAGATACAGGATGACAACAAAGCTCTTCGTCTCTGTTTTGGACCTCTTAAGTTCGCCTTAAGCCGAGATAATATGTTTCTCAATCCAAAGGCTTTTTCTCTCACTAGCTCTTATTGCTTTGTGAAATTCAGTCTGGCATCAATAATTACTCCCAAGTATTGAATGAATAGCCGAAATGTGATCTCCCGCTCCACGACTTGCAACTCCATCGTCTCCGCTTTTTTTTTTCTGTGCGTAGTGTGTGTGT
Source organism: Diorhabda elongata (assembly GCA_026230145.1). NCBI lineage: Eukaryota > Metazoa > Arthropoda > Insecta > Coleoptera > Chrysomelidae > Diorhabda > Diorhabda elongata. The sequence continues at coordinate 19,348,685 of CM047937.1, read as the reverse complement.
GTTTTTTTTATAAAGCTGTGGAAAATAATTTTTACATATCATCAGGACCAGATGAAGCTTGGAATATCGGGCTCAATTCCTACTCCTCTCTTTTCGATCTTCTCCTGTTAGTCAAGCTATAATTGACCTCTCCATGAGGTTCACCCAGGTGTCTATGGGATAAGACGGTAAGCCTAGCGGCCATTTTCCGAAGACTTCCACTGTTTTTGCCATAGTTGTATGCTGTTCTTCCGTTCTTTATTCATTAGTTCTGCTTTTGTTAATTCAATAGAACTTTTTCGCTGGTAGAGTGCACTTCTCTCTTTAGCAAGTAAGCTAAAAGCAGCATTCCGGTTATAACGCACACTCTCAAGGCACTTAGTCTATATACTGGCATTACCTTCCTCGGCGATTCCTGTATAATGAATGCATCAGCCCATATTGGAATGCCAAAGTGTTACGACTGTTCTGACCATCGCTGAGCGCATCGGCATTTCCAGCTTGAGTAACAATAATAATAAATCGTCTTTATTGGTCTGATATGTCTACACAATACAATTTACAAAGTATACAATATACAAACATCATACAACAGGAGTGGCGAGATTTAACATATATGTCATTACAATTATCTATGCAAAAGAACTTTATACAGTCTCAACTATAAACTTATAAATAATTATAAAAACTTAAATAAGATGAAGTTAGTTACATATTTGCTTTTTAACCAATTTAATTCCTTACTTTTGGCAGAAATATGGTCATACTTTCTTCTCTTAATAATAAATCCACAACACACGTTTTGTTAGACAATACCAGAGATTCACAAAGCTTTTCCTCATCTTAAAATTGAGAATAGACCTGTTCATATACAAGAGTTTCATCTTAACATAGCTTTTCTTCAAAAGTACACATCTAGATTAAGTCCTAAGTTTGTAGCAAATGATTTTATTTCCAATGTCTCAATTTCCAATTTTAAATTTTATTGCAAATTTTCTCTACGTCTCTAAGAACAAAACAGCAAAACTTCAGTCTCTTTTGCATTTAGCATTAGATTATGTTCAGTGGAATATTCAAGAATACTTGACAGATCTCTATTTAGGTGTGTAGCAGCTGCATCTGGATGTACAGGATCAAAGTAGTGTAGAACCTGAGTGTCATCAGCATATGATTGAAATGAGAAATTTATAAGATATTTCAGATCTACACAAAGAAGATCATAATCCAATGCATCAAAGGTCTTGGAGTAATCCATTGAGATGGATATGACAGCAGAGTTTGAGCATCCACAACATAAGACCATCATTTCCAGCCGCATTTGATTTAATCGTAAATACATGGTTAAGAATTGATTCAGGAGATTCCGTAATAAACCTGAACTTTCTGCAAGGGTCCATTTTATGGCTATTGTAGTAAGCAATCTTTTCCTGACATACATTATTGATCTCATCAGCCTTTTGCAAACTTGTAAGCAGATTTGTATACCTTTCAGAAATTCAAGGTATCCTCGTTTTTCTCTTCTTACTGACTCAGATGCAAGATTTCGTTATTCTCGATATGCCTCTCAGTTTTCTGCAGAAGCTTTTTTTTTTTGTACTTGAAAAGTGCTTTATCTCTCAAGCGCATTAGTGCCTTATGGGCAGGGGAGCAGGGGGCTTACTTATTTGAACTGACTGTTCTTAGAGGTAAATGTTTTTCAAATAGAGACACAAGATGGATAGTAAAAAAGTTTAGCTGCCAAATAATAGAGTTCATCCCATGGTACATTAAAGAGACCGTAGCTAAATTTATCTTCATCAAATCCTTTAAAATCCTGAAATATATATATATATATATATATATATATATATATATATATCTGATGATTCTTTGTAACGAGTAGGTTGGCCTCACAACATGTCAACCTATGATCACTGATACCATCAGCGTCGAGGGTGCCAGCAGGAGCTATAATATAGGGATCACTTATGAAAATAGGATCCAACAAAGTTAACTTGACCTGTAAAAAACCAAAAATATCAAAGAATTGTGATATAGGGTCAGCATAATTACTAATCAAAAAGTCAATGTTCAAATCTGCCATAATTGCTATGTAGTTACATACAGGTAATATTTCTGGTAAGAAACTGTCTAAAGCTTCCACACAGTTAATATAATAATATTGTTTTTGATACGGTAAATTACACAAACCACTAAAGAGATCTGGCAATTCACTTTGATCTTCATCCATACATTTTTAAACCCATCCACTTTTTCTCTTATGTACAATCTCTCGCACTGGTAATCCTTCTTAATATACCACCCAACATCTCCTCCCCACCACCTCCAAGTAGTCCGTCATACATGACATTTCACAGTAGCGGACCTAGAACGTTGCCTTCAGGTACCCTTCCAGTGATCCTGTACTATTTTGCACCAGTCCTGGTGTCGTATTTCAGGATTGTGCCAAAGAAGTCGCTTGCCACTAACTTAAGCAGGTATCTCGGGACGTTCATGTCGTTGAGGCCCACCAAGCAATATTTCTACTCCCTGCAATGGCGTCCTTAGCTGTGTTGATGACGAAGTTAATAGCATAGAGGGTAGAGCGTTTTTCGGAAGCCATAATGGTTGGGAGAGCAGCGGTTCGATAACTCTTTTAATCATACCTTGGATAATCTGTTCCAGAATTTTTTATGTGGTATCTAACATGCAAAGCAGATGGTAGGATGATGGTTCGTCAAGAGATTTTTTCCCCTTAGGCAGAAGCACTAGTCTCAGTCACAAGGTTGTGTGACTTACCTCATTATATTTTCTACTTTCTTTTCGGCTTCCCCAACACTGATAGGGTGGTGTCTAGTGTAATTTGGAACGTCTCAGGATTAAAGGTATTCGCTGTTCATCCTACTGGAATTGTTTTTGTGTGGTGCACAGTGATAACTGACAGTGTAAATGTCGCATTACCTCCCACGAGCTATTTCTGACTAGATTGCTGCTATGATGGAAGTGGCATCTACTTTAATAAATGTACGTTTATTGCTTGTATTAAGTTAAATTATGTTCAGATTCCAATAGTGCTATTCCTCGAGCTTGGGTTCCTCTACTTCCCCAGTCAGTCGCCCATGAGTTGAAATCTCCTGCTATTAACCCAGACAAACTTCATTTTGCTATGCTCTTTCAGTATTTTCTCCTTCGTCTTCGACTGCGTCCTGTGGGGCTGCAACGATTTCCTCTTTAGTCGCCATCTCATCAATGTCGCGAATTTCGATATCTTTCTGCGACCCCTTTCCAATTGCTTATGCACTGGCTACTGTCTGCATTAACTTTTGTGACAATTATAACTCTCCAGTGGCTATCCTGTGAATTAACTCACGCCCGAATTTAGTCATCAGGGACATCTTTCTTAAACTTGATGGCTTCTTGCGGTGCAGTTTCTATTTGAAATTTTACTATCTGCCAGTCGCCTGCTTATTTTTTTCGGGGAGCTTCATTACTACATTTTTGAGTGGAGTTGGCATTATCTCCTTCATTTTATTTTTTCATTAGTCCCTCTTTCTGGTGAAGTTCGTTGCCTATGCTTTGCTCTACGTATTTCACGGTCGTTCTCAATTACTAATTCACAGTCAGCGTCTCAATGTCCATTGTAATTGTGGTCTCCGTGAGAGTTCGTTTATGTGGTGCTGTAACAAAGTTTTCCACCAAACTAATAGTGCGTATGTGCGAACTTTTACTTCATCTACGATATTTTTTCGATATAATCCTATTTAAAAGGTTGTGTTTAATTTTATGATTTATCACAAGATGGTATTTTTGTAAGAAAATATTCTTCGAGTTATCTTAACAGATTTATACATTTACTTTTCTTATATCTTGATGATGATACCATCTGTTTTGTCATTTCTTTTGATGCACACAAAATATGACTGCTACAGCAGTTTTTTTAGTAGTACAAAAGTAGCTTCATTTACAATGAATAGTTTGCCAAGCTTTCACCACTTATTAGCTATGTCATAAGTTATCTGACTGAATAATCAGTGCTACTTTTGGTAATATCTGCCTATTAGAGAAAACTATTCCTATTGACTGTCAGAATAGTTTACACACCACAATATGTGAACTAATAGTAGAGACATTTCATGTTTAAATTGTTATATAATTACTATTTTTTTAACATTTCCAGAAAAAAATTCAGTACAATATGATTTGGAGTAATGATGGTCAAGAATACCAAATGAGAGGTGTTGCTTATACTGGTAACAATATGAGAAAGCGTCAAAATACTAGTGCTGAAACCTTAACTCAGGTGAGATTTGATATGAAGCAACCTTTCCATAAGTATCCTGAAAGAAAAAAGGAGAAATCAAGAGACAAACGGCAACTTCCCAAAAGTTTATCGGCTGCACCAAAGTCACGTTAGTAGTAATTTATTTCATAACATTCAGTTGCAAAAAAAATCAATTGATTATCATCCTTTTTTTAAACCCATATTTTCAATGTATTCCACAAAATGATTTTGATGATTTTTTTTCTTATTGTCACTATTTTTGTCTCTTTCAAAATCATTAAAAATATAAAGCTGGAATAGTATTACTTTGATTATTAAATTCAAGTATTTGGAATGATAACTTGTAATAATTAGAGGAGTCATATTAAATAATTTTATAAAATTTCAAAGCCACACATAAATCCTTTTTATCTATACACAATTTCCTCAAAACAAGTGTAATGTAACCTTGCTTCAAGAACATAGTAGAGTGACAAATATAACTAATTATTTCATTATATAATTGCATTTTCATATAATTTTTGCAGCTGAATGAAATATTTGTCTTGTATTGAAACCTATTATACATTTCAAGCCATTAATACAATTTTATATAGACATGTAATCAGATCTCAAATCATGAAATAATCTTAAACAATAAGTTTTTTTTATCATGCTTATATTCACTTATATTACCTGAATAAAGGTACACAAGTAATTGTTTAAGGGTGAAAAGCCTAGTTAGAAGGCACAATCACCGAGGTTCTAGATGTAATTCTACTAAACTATAGTAGTTTGCTATCCATCATGATTTTTGTTTTTTGAAATGGAAAATCGATAAAATGATATTTGCTTTTTAACTGAAGAAATCATCTAAAAAATAAATTATACGTATGTAACGATTTTATATATTATTTGAGATCATTAAAATTTTTGACTTAGCATATCCATTATTGAAAATTCTCATATAGAAGCATATCTCAGTGACTTGATTGTTTCAGTATTTTCCCTGTAGCTCTGCACGTCATTTACCATCTCGATTGTGATAGTATTCCATATGATTTTGTTGAGGGACTTTATTGGATATCTATTTTCCTTTGAAAGAGGATATTTAGGTTTTTAAAATAGGATGGCTTAAAAGGCTGATTCTGTTTTTAATGTTAGGACAAGTTTCATTTTCATAAAAGTGGTCATTTATATATTGTCCTGAGTTGGAAGGTTTCCCGTACCAGTCACTCATAAGTGAGTTGTTACTTCTGATTATTTTGGTGACTAAAAAAGGTAACCCTATTGGTTTCTATTTCCAAAATTAGAACTCAAGAAAAATTGTCTTCATTAAAATACTTTTTTATATAATGAAGAACAACAAAACACCTAATATAATAAAATACTACACAAATCAAAAATCATTAAGAAATATTATTACTAGGACAGCAGAAGACAATGTTACTCGAAGAACTAGCAAATAACATTCTAAATGATATTATAAACTAATAAAAAGAAATCCAATTTCAACAATAAAACTCAAAAACTATGAATTAACTAACAAATATAAGAGTGTTTTCACTGAGAACGAACTAAAAGACTTGAGATCAACATCAGCAACAACACCAAAATTTTATGGCTTACCTAAAGTTCACAAAACCCCACTAGAGATATCTGCCCTATGTCTCAGTATTTAGATAATAGACTATAAAGTCATCAATACGATAAAAAAAAATAAAACTGCATTAACTCACCATGAAATATAAAAAAAATTCATTCACTTATAAAGATTCAAAAATTCTTGGAACGGAATTTAATACATGGAAAAGAGAATTTTTCGAAATGGTTCATATTCATAAGAACGAAAAAGCTATAAATGATGAAAAAGACCTAAATAATTTAAGTGAAATTTATAGCTCTATTTTGTAAATTCTAATAAAGCTACAAATAATTTGATCAAATACTGCTACCGGATAACGATGCTACATTAGATTTATTGAATATAATGAACCATTAAATACCTTCGAGGAAACAAAATTCTGCAAATCATATTGGTTTAAAGTCACACGATTTTTTTGTGAACTAGTTTCATTTTATCCATGCATACATCATATGCTTTGAGGAATTTGTGGTTCTATGTTAAATTCTAATAGGTTATCAGCACTGTAATCTTTCTACATACCAATTATTAAATATGTATTGCGTATTAGAACATAAATTGATTAATATCAAAGTAAAATGAATTATTTAAGATCAGATTTGTCTTAAAAAAATAGTCTGTATAATGGTTGGATATAGCTAGTAATTTTAATTTTTTTTGTTACTTGTATATACTTGTGTATACTTTATAATGTGAAGGGATTTGTATGCTATATAATATAACTGAAAAACAATACCGTTTTACAGTTTACATAGTTTAGAGAAATATATCAAATTTCCTTATAACGTTAATATCGTTATATATCATACTGTCGAAACAGGTGTAGGGAAGACTAAAGGTGAGATATCGCATAGCACAGTCTGCTATACCTCACGGTTTTTCATCATAAACTATAGGAATACAAATGACAATTAATTCTCACCTTCTAATTAATGATGTAATTGTTTGCTACAGTTCCCCAAATACCAGTATAATTTTGATAAATTGATTATTTTTTGCATACCTTCTGATCCAAAATTATTTTTAAAATAAGTATTGCCTTGCGGTATTAATAGAACATTTTTAAAATATATTTTCATTTTTTATATGTGCTATAATTTATTTTGGTTTTAAATATTTATTTGGCTGTTTTTAAACTTAAGGGTATTGTTATTCAGTTTTTGTTAAAAAATATTAGTAATTTATGGATAAAACCTGGAAAAATTGTACCTTATAGTGTTTTTCTAATTTAGATATTTCGAAACTTCAACAATTATTTATTCTTTTTTTAGTTACTAATGCTTTTGATGGAAAATTAAAATAAAATAAGGTATTTATGACTCAACCTAAAGGACTCAACTTAAAAGTGCTATCTTTGAAGTAGAAATTAATCAAATCAACTTTCAAAACTATACTTTTTATAATCAACGCATATTGATATATGTATCTACCTATGTCAATATTCTTCAATATGCTATTAGTAAAATATTATTAATCTTCAGATCAATCAGCACATTCTGTAATATTTTCTTGGAAACATCTGGACACATTTCTTGTATTTTAAATTTTATTAAAATAACCAATATCTATTTTCTAGGCATATGTATAAGGAAAGAAAGAAAATTTAAGAGCCTTGTTAGTTTTAGAGAACTTTTCTGGAATTCTCTAACAAATCCCACAATGATGACAACCTCTTGCATTTGATAGTTATATCTCATAAATTGATTTTCCCCTTTGATACAAATAAACCATTCTTTATATCAAATTCTATTAAATTCAAGTGACGTGAAGATTGGGAATATTTATACTTATTCACTTTACCTATCTACATTACAAAACTTCAACTTATATTAGTGATTTACATTGTATACAATATTTTTTGACAAAGTGTGACAATTACTAACTAAACTTTTGAATTTATTTAGTCTGGTTTTTATACAATTACCAAAAGCACGCAACATTTTTTATCCTAATGGTAGACAATCTGTCACTTTTTTTCTTGTCAATGTTTGATTGTCTTTTGTTTATACATCAAATATATTTAAACAAAAACAATACATCATTGGTTAGCAATTGGAAGGGGATTGGAGATTAGAAGTTTTTCTGTTAAAGCCGGTCTAAATATACCGTTGTAGCTCGAAAAAAATTACAATTTGTTGAGAGTATAAGCTTCAATTATTTAATTTATTACTTTTAATTTCTGCTATTCAGCTTTAATTTTTGTCATATTTTGGATTGATTTTTTTGTTGAATTGCCAATTTTAAGTTGTTCTAGAACAATATTACCTCTTTTACGTCCAATGAAAATTCGAATTAGCAGCTCTAGGTTTAAAGTTAAAATAACTTAAGACACTACTATTTGTTGATCATAACTACCATAAAAGCTCTTTACAATATCTTCAATGTCAATATTATTATTAATATGTGCTGCCAGTTTGGTTCTAGTCTATTATTTAATATGTATAATTTTAAGTTGCTTAAGACTGCTTTATTTTTTAGCTTAGTCATTACAGAAATCATATTTTTATTAAGTTTTTAAATATTTATTAATCTATAAAGGCCAGTATTAGAATTATTGTGATGTTGGAATGTATCCCTTTACATACAATTATTACTATTTTCTGTTAATTGCTGTAATAAAATTATTTCAACTAATAAACAAAATTTGAATATATTCATTTTCAATTCTAATCCTTATTTCTCAGACTTTTCTTTTGTTGATAAATTGATTTCATTTTAGAGGTGTGGTGACGTTTGAACGAATTACACTTTGGGTGATTTAGATACAAAATTAACAATATCAGAAATCGCCAAAAAACTTATCCCAGACGATGAATACATAAGTATTCGAAAGTTCGGAAAATATATATTTAGTCCACTTTGGTGTTTCATTCCCACGTTCTCAATATATATATATATATATATATATATATATATATATATATATATATATACAGTGCTTTTCAGATAAAAGTATCCACCTTTAATAACTTTTGTAATACTGGTATTTAGAAAAAATCCAAAAACACGTCAATTTATGTTGGAAGGGGCAAGCATTATGGCTTATTTAAACTTACTGGAAAAGCCACCCCCTCACCCCTAGCAGCATCCCCTTTATTTTTTTAAATTACTTTTCATATTTTTTATGTAAAATTTGGATACTCCTCTTTGAGCTGATTTCAAAAATGTATAGTACTTGTAGGTTAAAGTGGTTAGTTTATGAGATAAACAATTTTTCTTTTAAGAGCACAAATTTTACTTATTATTATTTTTTTTTTTTTTTTACCCGGGGGCGTAGCCAGTGCACACACTAGGACAAGTGGCCCCCCTGAACCGCCCTATTGTCACCGTGGAACCGTTTAACACATAATCTTCGCCGGTGACGGGCTGTCTTTTCTTCATCTCGTTTTTCTTGTTTCCTACCTCTCCCTTCCTCTGTTGAGACAGAGATTAGGAGTTCGGATATTCAGTTGTTAGTCGTTTTCCAGGCAGCCGTCCGACTTCTTTTGCTGCAGTACTGATGTGGTGTACGCAGCAACGACACCCCACTGTTGTGTGCCCATGAGCATGAGCCGGATCACGTTTTCTGGTGTGACTGGACCCAGTGTCCTGACTACTGCCACTCTTTCCTCCTCAAATCGCCCACAAGCAAAGAAGGTGTGCTCTGCATCATCTGGAACTCCGCAGTACTTGCAGTTCGGCGTCTCCAGCTTCCCCATTCGGTACAGGTATCGTCTGAAGTAGCCGTGCCCTGTGAGGAACTGTGTCAGGTAGAAATCGACATTACCATGGGCTCGTTCGATCCAGGGAGCGACCTGCCCTATCAGCCTGTGGGTCCACCTCCCATTTCGCTCATTGTCCCAGCGTTCCTGCCATGCTGCCATGGTGCGGATTCTCTCCTCCTTGGCGGCCTGTGTTCTTCCAACCTCGCCGCTCCTCTCGTACACTCGCTTACGTTCGATAGCGAGAAGGTCGATTGGGATTACTCCAGCTACTGCGAGCACTGCTGCCTCTGACACCGTGCAATATGAGGAACATATCCTTAGGGCACCCCTGCGTTGGACGCTGGCCATCCGCTTTCTGTACTTCTTCACCAGGAGTGCATCTGCCCATATCTCTGCTCCGTACAGGAGGATGGAGTGGGTCGTGGCCATCAGCAACTTTCGCCTTTCATACGAGGGTCCTCCCAAGTTACTCATCAACCTACCGAGCGAGTTAGTCCTTTCGGCTGCCTTGTCGGTGACTCTTCTTATATGTTCCCAGTAACACAGCTTCGTGTCCAGGGTAACTCCGAGGTACTTGGCGGTACTTTTTGTTTGTATTTCCTCCTGATTGACGTGGATGGTCACTAATGTGGGAATCCTCTTTCTCGTTAGAAGGACAATCTCCGTCTTTGGCAGTGCCAGCTCCAAGCCATGTTCGTGCATCCACCCATTAACTCGTCGCATCAACTCGTTCAACTTGATTTCGGCGAGCTCTAAGTTGCGAGCAGTGATGACGGCGGCGATGTCGTCAGCGTACCCCACCAGGAATGACTTCTGCGGCATCTGAATCTTCAAAAGACTGTCGTAAAGGGCGTTCCAGAGATCAGGTCCCAATATCGAACCTTGAGCCACACCAGCAGACAGCCGTTTTGTTCTCTGCCCTTCTTCCGTCGTGTACAGTAGGAGTCTGTCCTGAAAGTAGTCATCTAGCAAACGCAAAAGGTACCTCGGTATCTGAAACGTGTTTCGCAGTGTGCTTAGTATGTCCTCCCATCTGGCTGAGTTGAAAGCATTCTTCACGTCTAGGGTAACTAGCAAGGCAAGGGGTCGGGCTGCGTGACACGGTATCCTTGTCTCCTCTACTGCTTTTATAACCTCTTGTATGGCCCCCACAGTCGATCTTTTGGGTCTAAAGCCGTACTGTCTATCGGAGAGGTTACCTGCTTCTTCTATGGTTTCGGTGATTCTCGGCTTGATCAGCATCTCCATAAGCTTGCCTGCGGTATCCAGCATACTCAGGGGTCTATAAGCTGAAGGTGAGTTAGGGTCGCCTTTACCTTTGCTGATCAGGACCAGCTTTGCTTTCTTCCATCGGGCACTGAATGTTCCTGTTCTTAGACATTCATTGTACATGCGAAGTAGCATTTCTGGTTCGCAGTTTGCGACGGCTTTAAGAGCTTCGGTGGGGATCCCGTCTGGTCCCGGAGCCTTGTTTGGTTTTAGAAGGGCTACTGCTTTCTTTAGATCATCTTGGCTGAATGGGATTACTTCTGTTGGGTCAATGGCGTATTCTAGCTTTTCCCTTGGTGGATGTGTTGGGAATAGGCCTTCTACTATTCGCTCCATCAGGTGCGTGTCGGTTGGAGCTGTGGTCGCCGTTCCCAGTCTTTTTGTTACAATCTTGTAACCAGTACCCCAGGGGTCATTGTTCACTTCTTGACAAAGCTCTTTCCAGCATTTGTGTTTGCTGCTGCTGATGGCCTTTCGCAGGTCCTTTTTTGCTGCTTTGTACTCCTCCGTTAGTGCTTCTGCGTCTGCCCTATTGCGGGATCTCTGGGCGATTCGTCTCGATCGGATACAGGCTGTTCGTAGCTCGGCAATTTCCTCGTTCCACCAGTAAACAGATCTTCGTGGAGGTCTTCTTTTGACTCGGGGCATTGAGGCATTGCATGCTGTCTGTATGATGTTCATAGTTCTATGAACCACGGCCTCTGTTCTCTTTCTCTCGCTTTGGACGGCTGGGACATCGGCAGGCTGAGCATTGGCATTTCTTAGGGCTGTCTCAAATTTGGCTCGATCTAATTTTCTGGCGTTCCATCGTGGGCTTTCTTCTGTGAGTACCCTCCGTCTTATACTAGCCATTACGTCGAAGACGATATACTGGTGATCGCTTCCCGTAAGTTCCTCCGTGACTTTCCATTCGTGGACTCTGCCAGCTACCATCTCTGATGCAAAGGTAATGTCTGGAATGGATTCACCCCACCCGGGCCTTCTGTATGTGGTTGTAGATCCTGTGTTGACCACCAGGAGATTGAGTCTCGCTGCCATCTCAAGTATGAGCCTTCCCCTTGTATTGGTGTGCGGCATTCCCCATTCGGTTGCTCGGGCATTGAAGTCTCCTGCCATTATGACCTTGTTCGGAAGTGCTCTGAGTTCGTCCTCGAGGTTTTGCAGTTTTTGACGGAGTTCTTGTGCGTCGACGTTGGGGGACAAATACACACTAACATATGTCACATCATTTATAGTTGCCCATACTTGGTCCTCGCCTTCACCATGTTGTTCAACTTTTAGGCCGTTCGAGTTCGGTACCCATAAGGCAGCTGTATTGGTATCGTTCTGGAACCAGAAGGAGTTTTCCCTGCGGCGAAATGGTTCGCTGATGATGACGGCGTTGGCTTGTAGTTCGGATACTATTTGTGGCAGCAGTTCGTGGGCTAGCCGGCTCCTGTTCAAATTACCTTGGACTACTTTAAGCATTCCGGGATTTCTTCTCTTTCGCCTTTTTTGCTGCATCTCGGTACACTTTACATTTGTAGGATCCAGTTGAGTGTCTTAAGCCATCGGCCGTCGTACCTAACTCTTTACAAAGACAGCATTCCGGCTGGTCCTTACAGTTAGCTGCTTTGTGCCCGGGCTTGCCGCACCTCCAGCATAGAGCACTTCTGTCAGGGCCGTTGCAGTTTTTGGATGTGTGACCATACCCTTGGCATTTATAACACCGTGCAACGGTCGTGTGCAGCTTTACTTGGCAGTATACACATCCCACCAGCAACCTTCCTTTGTGAAGTAGAGCATTAGCGGCTCCCTCATCCAATTCCACTGTGGCTGTACGTATTTCTCTATGATTCGGTTTGGATATACGTATTCTAAGTTCGCCTGTCTGCCCCACTGCTCTAATTACAGCATCTTTGACTTCGTCCATCGTGGTGAGTGAATCGAGGTCTCTGACTTCAACGGTTGTTTTCGGAACCAGGTCTCTAACAGAGAGATCTTTTCCTATTACTTCCTGGATTCTCTCTCGGAACGTGCTTCTGCCTTGTGTACCTTGGCTCAGTTCAACCAGTACATGCCCATCTGCTGTCTTTCTTATACATTTGACCTCCGTTGCGTTCTCTTCTTGTTTGACTGTAGTCTGGAGGGCTTTTAGCACATCCGAGTATGTGGTGCTTTCGGTTGGCTTGATCAGTACTGCGGTATTTCTTCTATTTGGGCCCTTTGCCTGCACTTTTGCGTTATGTGGAGTCTTCTTTCTTTTGCTTGTGACGAGAGTCCAGTCTTCGTCGGCTGCTGCTTCGCCCGCAGGTAACGCCGAGTCCGTAACGTGCGCAACACTTCTCCTCTTTCCTCGCTTATAGGCACCGCCTTCAGGAGTCTCCGAGGCACCCCTCTTTTTCTGCGGCGTTCGTTGCTGTGACTCACTGCTCATCAGTCGAGTCCTCATCGTCGGCTGGTTTACTTTGGACAACTCTTTCTTGAAAATTTCTTGAGACTTTCTCAAGGCTCCTCCGTTGTACTTTAGACCACCCATGTATTCCAGTGCCTTTGCCATGGAATCCTTGATTGCCATCGGTGCATTCTTCGGTAGTGCGTTACTCATTGTTTGGATTGCCTTGTCCAGAGTTAGAAGTATTCTTTGCTGTTCCTCCAAAAGTGCCATCATAGCCTGCCATCCTGTCATCCAGGGAGGTAACTCTTCGAAGACCTCTGGCTCTTTTATCTTTCGTTGTGGGCGACGAGCCTCCTTTCGTTACTGTTTCAGTAGCAGCTTCATTTAAGACGACACCAGTGTTAACACCTATGGATCCTTTTCTGCGTGCGGGTGGAGTTCTCGCAAGTGACGATCTCCTCACCGAAGGGTCTGTATTCTCCTTCCAGCCGTATCCACCGGACTTCTTATCATCTCCTGTCGTTTTCGCATGTGACTGGCCCCCCTCCAGAATCCGTGGGGCCTGCACCGACCACCGGGGCTTTTACCCGATCGGAATCGGTGGTGAGACTGCCGTTGCCGGTACTCACCTGGGGTACTATTTCTTCCGTTTTACTTCCCATGCTACTTTGCCTTAAGACATATCCCTCTCGCTTCAGCCTTAGTAGCGATCTCCCTCCACCGGGGTTGGGTACCCGATCTCGGTTGAATCATCCTACTAAGTTACCAGGGTCTGCGCGCGGAGCAAGCGAGTAGGAATTGACAGAAGAGGCTATGTTTTGCGCTTTACTGCCCTTGACCCCAAAGTTACTTATTATTTACTTTCACCTTATTTGCCTGTACTAAAATGGGTTGTACAACAGCTTGACATTGTCAACTAGAATTTGTAGTCACTATTGATAGTGTAATTTGATACATTATTTATTTTGTTTCTCTGAAATGGTTTACTCTTTGCAAGAAAGAATTGAAATTGTAGCTTTAATAAAAAGTAGAATAAATAGCACAGTTAAAAAGATTAAAGAGTGTGAACTGTTGTTGTTGTTGATTTTTTCTAAATACCAGTATTACAAAAGTTATTAAAGTGGATACTTTTATCTGAAAAGCACTGTATATATGTATATATATATATATATATATATATATATATATATATATATATATATATATATATATAGGGTGAGTCGGGAGGAGCACAGCAAACTCTAGGAGTGTATTATATACGTGAAAATAATGTAAAAAAACTCTTATGTTCTTATCAGATTTTCATTTGTTTTCAAGTTATAGCATATTAACAAATAAACAAATTATCACATCTTTTAACATAACCTATATCTGCATTAGATGCTTCATCATATTACCAAATTAATGTAGAGGTGCCGCGCGTTCTTGTCTGAGTTACGCCAATCGATGACTATACATTTTTGAGTATTGGAGACTCAAGCAGTATTTCAATACAAATGGACGTGAGCTACCCTAATTTAAACTACAGGAAAAAGTAACTTTTTGGAACTTCAGATGACGAAGAGAGATATGATAACGCAATCAATATTTTACAACAAAATCAAAAACAAATAATTCATGAACTAAATATGCAAATATAATTACATGAAAAATTATTTAATCATTATAATTAATAACGACTTTATGGCTTAAAACCAGCAAAAACTTCAAAATAATTTAGAAAAATTTCATTTATCATTTGAAAACAAAATAATAACTTTGAATAATTTCATTACATTTAATAGTACAATTTCACAAATTAATCTGGATTGTCAAAACTTTATTACACTAATTGATAATATTGGAAACGCAATTATATTTTTTAAATTAAATAAAATCCATAGTTCAGTTTTCTCTATACAGGACATTTGGAAATGATGAAAAATTTTAATATCATGTGTAAACAAGAGCAAATTTCATAATATCTTAACATATTTTCACGTTCTGGGCTTTCATGTAACTTTTTCCAAACACAAAATAATCTTTGCTACCCAATATTCCCATATTAAAATCTCAAACCTCTGAATTTCTCCATTTATAACTTGTTATCCAATACTACGTGTCCAAGCACAATATTTTTGTAAAGAAAAATTTAAACTCAAAGACAATTGGACTAAAGAACTGTTAAATGGCCGCTCTCCTACAAACTGTTTCGTTAGTGATGCGAAGAAACTATAATAGAATAAGTAACTAATAATGAAGTTTTAGTAATTCCAAATTTACAAACTAAAGTGTTATCCAATTGTGCTTCAGACCGCAATATAGGTATAAATCATCCATTGATTATCAGAATTCCATGAAATTTTAGTATTCAAATACGGAATCTTTTGAGCTAACACACAAATTAATAAAGGCAAATCAATAATTCTGACAAAATTATATTTTAAATTCTCAAATAATCAAATATAGAAATCACCGAATTTAAGTAAAATAGATTTTGTGAAAGTTTGTAAAATAGACAAAATTGCGAAAAACTTAAACCAATTCAAGAAAAACGAAATCTTTTCAACTAACACACAAATTAAAAAAGGAAAATCAATAATTTTCACAAAATTATATTTTAAATTTTTAAATGGTCAAATATAAAAATCACCGAATTTAAGTAAAATAGATTTTGTGAAAGTTTATGAAATTGACAACATTGCGAAAAACATAAAACAATTCAAGTAATAGGAAATCCACAAAATCATATGACAATTGGACTAATAATTTGTATAATCATTTTAATATTTTGGATAATTCGAAAATTTACAAGAAAACTTTTAAGAAAACAAACAATTGACTAAATGAAGAAAGAAACATTTGAATCTGAAGAAAGAAGAGAAGCCAAGGAACAGGATCTGAGAAATAACACCATTATTTTTAATTCTTAGGTATGGAGGAGTTACATATAGAAAAATCCAGATTATTTTAAAAATTAAAACGCAAAAGATCATATTAGTCAGCTTTTATTTTAATATAAAATACGAATTGTTCTAATCATCTTTTAATGAGTTTTTGTTAATTTATTCATCCAATGAGTCTTTATTGTGTTTTCCAAGTTGTCTATATCTAGCTCGAAGGAACCTAAGAAAAATGTACGTATTTTATATACTGGTAACAACTCGTACAATCCTTTCAATCGCGGTTTAAGCCAGTAAAAATCTTTATGTAAACTTTATGCTACGCTCCGTTTCTTAAGATGTGTCGACTATCATACATAATAATTTTAACAAAAAATAACAATGCTTTACTCATCAAAAGGGAATTATCACTTTTACGAACTATACACTACAACTATTATCTATGCTACATATAAATTACCTCTCTTGGCGATGTGGATCACACTACTACTGTTTTAGAATAAGAATCTGACGCGTTTAACCTAGGATGTGGTTCACCTTATATATGAGATGTGATTCATCTCATAGATGAGATGTGGTTCATCTTACAGATGAGATGTGGTTCATCTTATATATGAGATGTGGTTCATCTCATAGATGAGATGTGGTTCATCTCATAGATGAGATGTGGTTCATCTCATAGATGAGATGTGGTTAATCTCATGAATGGCTCATCTATGATATAAACAAAGTATAAGCTGATCGCTAGATTTTATGTTCCACATGTGTTTCATTAGTTGTCACTTAACTGATCCTAATTAATATTTAGGTATGAAATAATGAATGAAACATAATATTTCTTAAATGTTTTACTAATTCCTACTTGCCATTTGCATGAACTTGAACCACAATAAACCAAGAAAGGGATTCTTCATATATACGAATACTGCCTGCAACTTTTGCATTCCATTTTTTAACAGTACAGGTACATTCTAGAAGAATGAAAACAAAAAACGGATCGTGTGCGAAAATAATCTGTTATAATCATTTGTGAACCAGTCTCAATGTTTAAATTCCATGTTTTCCATGTATCCAGCGTTTTACGAAGACAAAAAACCTTAGACAACCAAGAAATCCCTACATTTTTTGGGGCTCAATTTTTTTTGTTTCAAAAATAAGATATGATAATACAAATAATAGTTCGCGTATTTGATTAGCCACATGCCTGATTTTACAGTGGAACTTTTGATCGAACTTCTATTTTAAGTTCTAAACGAACTACAAAGTGATAGTTTTCTATAATAAATTTTATTATTTCAATCATAACGACGTGAGTTTTACATTACATTTGTTTTTTTAATGACGGCGAACCGAGGAGAACTCGTGAGGCGCTGCATGCTTTTCCTAAGTTCAATTTTAGTCAAGAATCTAATGGATATTTGAATAGAGCTTCCTGACCTAATTACTGTTTTTCAAATAGTTGGTTTAAATTATACAGATAATAAAAACGACGTATCTACTTCAATTTGGTTCTTTTTAATCAACTTTTCTCGTCCAACTGATGAGGAACAAGAGAACGATCTAGATAGCGAAGAAGACGTCTTAAATAGTGAAAACGACGAAGAAGACGGCTGAATAGCGAAGACGCAAGGATGAAAAACGAAGAATAAATTAAATATGATGAAAAACGAACATCAGAAGAAAGACGAAAAGTTGGGAGTGAGACGAAGAGATAAAGAAAGACAAACATTTGAAGAAGGACGATTATTCGAAGAAAAACGAATAGATTAAGGGAGAAGAAGAGATGAAAAAGAACGAAAATTTGAAGAAAGCCGAACTTATGAAAAAGGACGATTATTTGGAAAAAGATGAAGAAAAACGGGGAGATGACGAAAGAAGGAGCAGAGAAAAAATACGAAGACTAGAAGGTATACGTGATCTAGAGAGAACGTGTGAATATGAAGAGAGATGACGATGTGAAGAATGGCGAAAAGACGAAGAAACGCGTGAAAATGAAGCAAAAAAGCGGAGCGCTGAGAACACAGATGTTGACAGCATACAACGAGATTGCTTTCATGATGAAGGTGATCTATTGATCAATATAAATAGGCAAATTGTCAATATTAGATTTTGATAAAGACTTGAAGAAAAGCCGAAATGTCAATGTTTCTAAATATTCTTGATTTAAGGAATCTTTCAAAATTCAAATCTAAATAAAACTATTGATTGAACCGCGTTGGAATTTTAGCTCTCATTTTAGTGCCATTATATTATTGGCGAGAGGGGTAATAATTATGTGGAGATCGGCTTCTCGGAGGGTTATAGAGGAAATGTTGTTGTTGGCCGCAATGGTTTGGAGCAAAGTGGATGAAGGTGGATGAAGTTGTCGGCAATCTCTTGCTATCGTCCCTTGTATTCAGATAGTTTAAACGTTTCTCTATTTCGATAGCTTCTCGAATAATCCTGGACTTGAAGGAGCTGAATGGGGCGATAATTTTGGTTCTATTGAAATCGATTGTGTGTCCGGTATGTATACGATGTTGGGAAAGGGTGGAAGAAATATCGGAATTAGTAACAGACAGCAAGTGTTCCTTGTCTCTGACGAAAATACGTAGATTTGTCCGGCCTACATAGGAACAGTGGCAATTTGTGCATGGGATTTCATACATGCATGGTGTTCAATGGATATTTGTCTTTGACGGATCTGATTTGGAGAGTTTCTGATTGGGTTTGAAGATTTTGTGAATACAGTGGTGTTTGAAGATTTTACATATTTTGCCTGTTTCACCTTTGATGTAAGGAAGAGTTGATCTTTAAAATAGTGGTGGAGGATGGAGGTGTTGGAGATGAAAATTTGTGGATGCTCCTAGAAATTTGGCATTTGTTGCAACATTTTTTTGTTTCTGTGACCTCACATTCTTCAAAGCTTCTCGTAACTATCAATTCATACCCAAATTCCTTCAACTCAGACATCACAATAAATCATCATCAACCTCTCGTATCCTCAACAAAGCCAGTTTCTATCTTCTTAGAAATTCCATTCATACTACTAGAAAAAATCTTCATATTTTTCTCAATATCTTCCACAAAATCCATTCCTTCCACGTTCGCCCATTGATATGGTACACTCTGGATCGTTTATCTAACCAGTAAGCCCAGCATGCTATATCTTGTCTATGAATATTTCTTAATTGTGAATTAATGAATAAGTGGCGGAACTAAATTTGTATTGCTGAACTTTGATTGGAAGTTGACCTTCTTATTGAGTATGTTTAGTGGCAATTACATTCAGTGGGGAATAAACTGAACGATCAAGATTATGCTGACAAAGAAAACTTCCACGCTTGTAGACGGTTTCCCCTTCATTTATCATAATAACGAGGACTAATTACGATAGCCAATATTTTTGTATTGTTAATATCAATTTAACGTTTATTTTATAATTTTATTCTATATAATATTTTATAAACTGTATAAACTGTATATTATAAACTGTAGAAGAGTGGCTAAATAGCTCGAGATTCGAAATAAAACACTACACATGATATTTAAATATATTTATTTACACACAAACACAGAAATAAGAAATTAAAGAATATACATATATATATATATATATATATATATATATATATATATATATCAATTTTTTTTCTCTCTAATTTCTTGGTTCGTAGGTTGTTTG
This sequence comes from Diorhabda elongata, assembly GCA_026230145.1. Lineage (NCBI taxonomy): Eukaryota > Metazoa > Arthropoda > Insecta > Coleoptera > Chrysomelidae > Diorhabda > Diorhabda elongata. The sequence goes on along the minus strand of CM047937.1, from coordinate 19,328,925 downwards.
GATGAAATAATCAAACTTCGATGAAATATCACATTTTTATGTTAGATATTAACTTAACGTTTCGCTCCTTCCTTTGGAGCATTTTCAAAAAAATTCATCCAAACAACCTACGATCAAAAAAATTAGAGAGATAAAAAAATAAATTTATATATATATATATATATATATATATATATATATATATAATTCTTATTGGGAACCTGGCAATGAAACATCAAAGTGGACAAATTTTGATATATTTTTTTTCGAGTTTTCCAATACTTATGTATTCATCGTCAGGGAAATAAGTAATTAAGATTTTCGGTGGTTTATATATTGATTAATTTCAATTAATCAATTTCTTATTTCTTTGACCTTTTGATATATTAATGCATCTAAATGTTCTTGATTTTAGGCCTTTTAGTTTTTAAAATTAGTTTTTTTTGATAGTTTTTAAAAGAAAGATAAATTTTGACGTTTCGACTTTTCTTTAAGTCTTTATGATATTGACACTGACAATTTGCTTATTTATATTGATCTATAGATCATCTTCATCATGAATATCAAAATAAGCATAAAATCAATTTAGAACTTCGTTCCAATAAGAAAAAATAAGTTTTCCTTGGTTCCCACATCTCAAATATAAAGCGGTAATTATCAGAATTTACAAAATAGAGCTATAAATTTTACTTCAAATTTAGAACTTTTTTAAAGACTATCAAAAAAAATTAGACCTAAAATTAAGAAAATATATATATATATATATATATATATATATACACATGTGTGTGTGTGTGTGTGTTGAGATACAAAACAATTCTTATGTAGGTTTCTTAAATAATTATACAATAAATAGAAGTGACATATTTTGTACTATTATTATTATTATTATTAGTGTGACATATCATACACGTTTTCGTAGAGAGTGTATCATCGGGGAATTAATCAATTAAGGATTGTGCCGCGTTGAAATTCGCTCTCTTTAAACAAAATCATTAACTTCTTAAGTTTCACAACTCAATATTCAAATTGACTTGTGATAATAATGAATATTAATTTTTGAAGCTTATGAATTTGATGATTTTATCAAAAAAGAAAAATTATATGATGTGGTTGAAAGTATTTTCATATCCACGTTCTAAGTGATCTATTGATCATTATAATTATGAACAATGTTAAATTATATTTCAATAAAGACCGCAATAGACCTATGCAAACTAGTTCAGGGGTGTTATTCTTGTGGGGCTGTGGTAAACACCAAAGTGTATTATTTTTAATATGTATTCCAAACTTCGAAAAATTAGTTATTAATCATTTGAGAATTGAAATTAATCGACAATTTCGAAATAACACTTTTTACCTTCAATCGATTCAAAAAACGGTTATTGTAATTTTTAATGTTGTTTTTTGGATCTCTTTAAATTGAGAGTTTATGACAAACTCTCAATTCCCCGATTATGAATATATATTTAAAGTCTTTACCTTGGTATTTTGTTGCCACATTCACCATAAATATTAATAATCAATTCTATTGAAATTTGTAGATATTAAGCAGGTTATACATCTTATTAAATTTGTAGTACTGTTTTATTTTTAAAGAATGTATACAGTTGGAGATAACTGTGTCGGTCGTGTACGTACAAACTTTGGTTTCATTTTATAACTCTATGCTACATTCATATTTGAGATGTATGACGTATTTTTATAAACACATGAAGTAAGAGAATTCAAAGGTAGGCCTGCATATATATAATAGAAATGATGAATACGTACCATATTGAAGTAATTCTGAATAACACATCCATGCAAATAGTAGCTGAAAGTGTTTCAGAGACAATAAAATATAGATTGAGAGGAAATTTTATGGAATGAACTAAAACTTCGCAGTAGCAAAAAAGAGTGAGTTCAAAACACCATTACTGTGCAGGGAACGAATGCAATTAAATGATATGCATTCGTTTAGGCGCAGTGGTTGTAAACAGTGTATCCAATTTGCTGTCGGTTAAAAAATCCTTAAGTGCCTTCTGCGTTACAGTTATTCAAACAATTACAGATTTAATATTATTCTTGATGCATTCAAACTAAGGATATTATACGTTATCATCTTTAAGTTTCAAATGAACAAAACATTTTTTAATTACTAAATTTAGTAATCATGATAGAAAAGTTTTCTTGGTTTGAGTCTAATTCAATGACGTATTAAAGACTAACACATCGTTGGTCCAATAAAATATACGGGTTTGGAAACTTTAAGTAAAAGATGAAGTTGGCACATAATATTGATGAAAAGTAATAATTTTTGAGAGAAATATACAAATAAATGTTTACATTAATTTTCACATTTAAAAGCCATACGAAATAGGAAGATACTAAAGCTTTTCGGAAACTCTGATCGAGTTAATCCTATAGAGTTAATATTGAAGATAGGGAGAGCGGTATCAATGAAATTGTACTATTTGAAGAGAGAAAGGGTATAGGTTTACCACTCTATCTCTCTCTACTCGCTGTCAAAATTAAAATTTGTTATCCTCCTCCTTTGGTGTTCCCGCCACGTGAAACTTGGACGCCATAGCAATCCAATCAGAATAGAGTAGAGAAAAGGAGTAGTATATCGATGTTCTTTCTTTCTCTAAAAGTAATTCAGGTCTACGCGAAAGTTTTCACATCTCTATCTCTTTATCTTTTGTATTAACAATATGGTTATTCCGAACATGATGGTCGGAAAGTAATTCGGATCACGTTCACTGTCGTTTGAAGTAATAGAGCCTTAGTCATATGATGGGATCCTTTTCAACTTAATGTATAATTATTATTATATACTAGATCGGAAAGACTCTTGCAAAATAAAGATTGATTTCATAGAAAAATCCCCCAGTTTCGTTTTTATTTGTACTACCAGAAAAATTCTATTAAATAATTTATATCCCCCCAAAAAGCGAAAAAAAAGGAATCTTGAAAAACCTATACTTTTGAAGAAATCAAGGAGTAAATAGCTTTTTATTCATTATATAATCTAAATGTAAAATTTTATATTTGCATAAAAACCGATTTTTTAAGGGTAGATCAGCTGCTTCGAGGGTCGCACCTTCTGCGCACGTGCGGTAGAAACTCCTGATTCTAGCGAAAAATTTATTTAATTTGGGAAAAAAATCAAACTCATTTCAATTTATTTTCCAATGTACTACCTATTAATTATCATTAAGTAATTTGCACCCTAAGGTAAAGTGTAAAAGTAACGTGTGATCTAAAAAATTATGATCCTTACAGAAAACAATTAGATTGTAATGAAAACAACCTTTGAATCTGGCACCTGAAAATTTTTATTTGCACTCCTTAGGAATACATAGAAAAATATGATTTTCTTTGAATAGACCAAAAGGCATATTCCTATAAGTGAAGTGAAAGAGTTCAACTTGTTACTGATTCTGTTATTCCATATTAAATTTTCAGCACATTTTTAGTGCAAATCAAAATATAAATACAACCTAGTGTGATATATTCAATAAAATTTTTACTATCTGTAGCCAAACGTGCAAAAGTGGTACCAATTAAATATTAGTTGGTTTTCATGTGAATTTATATATTTAGAGATGAACAGAAACAATGAAGATTCTAACTATTTTTATTCAGACCAGAACGTGATGGGGTTACAATAAAAGCTATGGCAAAATTGGTTTCTCCATCGTCCAAAATGATGGTCAAAATATTTTACTTGAACTGGGATAAAGATGCCATGATTAGAAAAGAAGTCTAGTACACAGCTTGGTTCATAAATTTACTAATATAGTATATTTGTTAAAAATAAAAATATGTAAACAGCGTCACAATTAGTACAAACAGCAAACATCTCAGTATTTCGGAAATAGACTAAAAAATTATCAATACATTAAAAAAAATAAAACTGCATTAACGAACCACGGAATATTAAAAAAACATCAATACAATTATAAAGATGCAAGAATGCTTGGAACGGAATTTAATATACGAAAGAGAGAATTTTATAAATGGTTCACATTCATAAGAACGAAAAAGCTATAAATGATAAAAAAGACCTAAATAATTCAAGTAAAATTTATAGCTCTATTTTGTAAATTCTAATACAACTAAAAATAATTACAAATAGTTTAATTTGTGAAATCTGAGGAAAAAATAATCTTTCTTGTTAAAACAAATTTCTATTTTGATTTTGATATTCATATTGGTAGGTGATCTATTAATTAATATAAATAGGCAAGTGGTCCGTGTCAATATCATATTTTGATAAAGATTTAAAGAAGTCGAAACGTCAAATTTCTATGTAACTTTCAAAAATTATAGAAGAAACTAATTTTTGTCACAATTTAAGCAAGGTATTTCATACACTATGTTAGGCAATTTATTTATTAGTGTTTTATCTTTTACTTTAGCTTTTAATTTTTACTTTACTCTGTAAGCTATTTTAATATTGTGTTGTTTGAAGTTTAGGAGTCACTGATTTTATATATGGCAAAGATGTATAAATTTATATAATAAAAATGTTAGAAGTGACGTTTGAAAATTATGATTCAATGTTTATGTCAATGTCAGATGTATTATACAAAATTCGTTCGTTTTAAAAGATATGGAGATATGAGTTTTCATAAAATCGCTTATTATATATATATTTGAATGTTTTTTTTATAAAAAAATGGATCAGAAATTTTGAGGACTTTTTTTTTTCATCTGTTTGATTAAATTAATTTTAGTGTTACGTGGGTGATATGAATGATATAGAACTTATTGGTTTTCTATATCAGTCGAATAAAATTTTATTAATATTTTATTAATTTAGTATCAGGAAAAAGTAAAGATTTTTCAGTATTCTCCTTTCCTAGTTTATCCACTTTGGTGTATCATTGCCACGTTTCACAATTTAAAGATATATATATATATATATATATATATATATATATATATATACATTTAGTTCGTTCTCATTACAATCTAATTGTTTTCTGTAATGAAATAAATTTTTCGAACGCACGTTACGTCTATGTTTTTTAGGGGGGGGGGGCAAATTGGTTATTGGTTAATGAAAATATATATATATATATATATATATATATATATATATATATGAATACATAAGTATTCGAAAGCTCGGAAAATATATTGAAGTTAGTCCACTTTGGTGTTTCCTTGTCACGTTCCCAATAAAAAATCGCTCATAATATAGCTGGCATAGATTTCTTTCCAATTCATATATATGTATGTATATATATTTTATAATTGATAAAAAATTGTCGTTTCGACTAATTTTACCATATATATATAATATATATATATATATATATATATATATATATATATATATATATATATATATTGATAAAGACCTAAAATTAGGTAGATTATGAATGAGCTACTAAAACATCATTTTTGTACATTAAGTTTACTAAATTTGTTTTTAAGTAATGTTTTTAAAATGTACAGAAATAAATTATTTACAAGGTTCACTAGAGTATCTTGATGTAATATTGTATAATATTAATAATTACAGATTAATAAGAGTACTTTCTTATTTCACTTGTAACAGGCTTACTATTAAATTAAATAACAATATTTTTTGCTAGCATACTCTCATATAAAATACTAGTGTTTATCTTTACTATCGTTTTGATTTGATAAAAATTTCAAGTATTAATACTTGACTTTGATGTCACGCTGTAACTGGATTGTGTTTTATTCATTTGAAATAAATATTTATTTTTAACTGATCTTTTTTGTTTTCTTGATGTATATAATTCTAATTAATTATGATGAAAAATATGTTTTAGAATATGTATTTTTTGTGTGGTATACTATCATAGTTGTATCAGAATATCAGCATATTAATTATACAATATTTTTGAAAAACTGGGTCTCAAGACCGAGTTCAAGTATGTATGAGAACGTTTTCAACTACTCTAGGTTTACAGACAATTCTGTGCATTATTGGATTGAACATTTCAAAAAAGGTATGACAAGATAACAAGAGACACGATCACCTACGGAGAGAAAAACAAAAGACTGTGTTACCTTTCTAAAAAAATTTTTCTAAAATGTAGTATAATAGACTGTCAAATTAAGCACAGAGACATCTACCTGGCTCCGCCGTTTGCGTCAATTTCAAAGGAAGCTCCTCCTAAGCAGCCCTACAATGTAATTTTTTTAAATTATGACTTTTTCTTCGACCTTTCAAAATATCTCATGTATGATTCGATTTGACCAGCTAATGATCCAGTAGTTAAGGATATCAGAGTACTTTATGAATCTGAAGGGCAAATAAAAACTATGCTATAATGACGACTACGCATTATTACCCAAAAGACCTAAACCAAGAAGAACTCTGACAAAGCCAAAGTGGTACCAAAGCAGAATATCAATTTCTCAAAAGAACGTGTCATACCTAGTAATTGTCATAGCAAAAGTAAGACTTCAAATTATGCTGGGTATTTTATCTTCAAATATTTAAAATGTCTTCAAGACTGTTTTTTTTAAAGAAATTTTGGAATTTAATTTTGTTCAATAATATAATATGTTAAATATTCAACTTACACTGTTACATTATAATTATTATTACAGTATAATTATCTATATAAGACTATGTGATTTCGTCAATTAGTATTGATGTCCTCAAGTACAAAGTGAATTAATGAATAATAATAAAAGTGTAATTGAACTTGAAATGTTTAAATACTTAAATAATAGGTGTAATGTTTAACAAATAAAAAGACTGATTGCATTGTAATAAAATAAATGAATAAATATAACGTTCTTGTTTTTAATTCCTTATAGAAAATAATGTCAGTTATGTAAATTTAGATATTAAAGTGACAACATAACGTATGTCATTACATTTGGGTTAATAACTGTTTTTTATATATTTATAAGCAAATAGTAAATTATAGTATCTATACAAAATGATGCAATTTTTTCTTTCTCCTGAAAATTTGCTATTTTTGACATCCGTGCTGTTAAAACTTCAACGACGTATGGTATGGTAAGCTAATAGACCTGACACAAAGTCATTTTGAGATGTAATTGATAGTTTTATACTAGTTTTATCAAATTCATCCCGAAATTTACACGAGCTGTTTCTCATTTTATTGAAATATGGTATTCTCTTGACTAAAATGAAATAAGAAATTAGATTTAAATTAAGCCCTGACGCCATCAAACTGTAATTAATACCAAAAGGGGAAAAAAGCCTTTTCATTGTTTCTCAGAACTTGTTCCAAATTCCTTTTTGTTCATTTATTGGTAATTTTGTGTCTTTCTAACAATAATACATTAATTTTCCTAGGGAGTGTAGTTATAATTTAAGAACTGCTTGGAATTTTCTATTTAGCAATGGATTCCATTATAAGAAAAATATAAGAAACAAATTTAAAAACGGCCAATCTCTATTTATAATTTTTACTCTAATACAAATGAAAGGTGACATTTAACATATGAAAAGTGTAATGACATAGCCCGGAATGAGCCAAGAATATTCAGTTTCAGTTAAAAATTTCAAAGGATCTATTTGATGCCTTTCAAAAAAACGGCATTAATAATAAAAAATAACTATTAATCAATCATAAAAAATAAACAAAGCTGATTTTCATTTCAAGAATTGAGTAACTTTTTGAACGACTTTAGGTATTCCTTTGGTTCTCACAGTATATTTGATTTTGATATATTAGTCACGATTTCATTATTAATATAATTCTAAAAAGTCATACTAAAGTTGATAATTCATGAGGAGAATTAGTAGTACATACACTACTTAACTCCATTGTCACATTTGGCATACCAGGACTAACTGATCCGCTAGCTTCTCTAGGATGTGACATTTTAGTAAGATTTAAATTTTCTCCACTTGGAGGAGTTGTAGTTGAGGGTCTTAAAATATATGGACCATTATGAACAGATGCTATTGGATGACCAAAACTGCTAACATAAGAATGATTTAGATGGGTTGCGGGAACCGATGTAATGCTATGGAGAGAGTTGTGGTGTTGAGATGCCGTTTCTTGATGTTGTAGGGCCAATTCTCTGACAGCATTAGTTTTTTCTTTCTGCCAAATAAAAACATTATGAACCATGGCACAGCCGCAGAATATTATGCCCAATCCAATGAAAACACTCGTCACTATGGCTGGTGTAGAGTGGAATTGGATGAATGTATATAAAATAATTCCTGAAAAATCAAATAAAAACGAATTAAGATCATTGGAGACATCATTTATGGAATTTGATGCTAAAGTGGTTGAAATTGGACTATGTGACATCCTATTTAGAATTCAGAAATTTACTGTCCGCAAAAAGTCTATTTAAGCTAGGTTCGTTTGACAACAATTCAAAAAAATTTCAAAACTGTTGTGGAATGAATTTTGATTTAAATAAAGCAAAACAATCCCACTCAACTGAAGTCTTCTTCAACTTACCTGTGAGAAAAACTGGAATTGAGACAAAAAAACCTCCGACTGCACATATCCTACTTATTGATGATTTTTGTAAATATTTATTTGTCCTGAAACAAAGAAACAATATATCAATATTATTGTCCATTTGGTACCATATCGAGTTGAAAACCTGCTGAATCGAATACAGTAACTGTTTCGATTTTCCATTGTCTTTTGAATATGATTATTAATATTTTATTCACTATCTGATTACAAATTTAAAATGATATTTCTTATTTAATTTGTAAAAGCTGTAATTAAAGCCGATGGTCAGTAAACGTCGGGCTGGATTATTAAATAAAAATGTAAACGGCCCAAACATTTTACTTAACCGATTTTTTCAAAGACAATTTATCATTGTAATGCTTGATCAAATTCCCTCATCAATTAAATTGAGTTCTAACATTATCGTACTTCTACACATATTTGATAGACAAGTAAAAACCCTATTACATCAAAATCTTCGCGACTATGAACTGGAAGGGACCTTTACTAGGCCTAACCTTTTTATCAACAGATATAAATTGTTTTTCTTTTGGGAATTATGTGACATTTATTGATAATGACTACATTATGCGACTAGTTTTAGAACTAGACAGACAATCAGATAAAAATACGAGTTTTTACATATTACTGGAGATAACATGTTAAGATTGTTCTCAGGTTAGAACTTTCGTCAGATTAAATGTAATTTTTTATGTATTTGGCAAAATTAATTCTGTATTATTTTATTAATATAATAAATACAAAAAAATATGTACCAAGTTTGAAGCGTATCAATTGAATCACGGAAAGGGTAAGAGGTGAAGAGGTTTATATTCGATAACTAACAGCACGGCGGTTATGTCATTTTCATGCCTTTAATCAATAACAGTTTTAACGACATAACACAAAATTTTTATTCTCACGATTTAATTTGTTTTGGTTGCTCGAGTTTAATTTGGAAAACAGCGGCTTTAATTTGAATCCTTAATCGAGTGTTTTGTTAAAATTTGTATCTTATGAACCAGTTGTGGCCTGCAAACAATTTTAAGTGTTCTGCAATTTTGCGAAAAAAAAAAAAATTCAGCTTGTAGAAGTTTTTTCGTCTTTGACAAATCTTTACCGAGGTATTTACTATCCTTTACAAGTTTATTGGCAAAATTATACAGATTTAATACTTCCAGCAACTTAACCATGAGAGATTGTTCACTACACTAAGGTATGCTTTGGGACTCACTTCGCGTTGCATCGAATGCATGAAAAATGCTACGATTATGGAGAGTAGAAGCGCGCAGAAAACGTTCGTATCTCCCAGGTGAATATTACTTCAAGAGAAGGTTTTGGATAGTATTAATGCTTAATGCTTTTATAAATTTTCAAACTCATAGGAATCAGAATCTTAATTAATTATTATGAGTAAAATTTTATTATTGTTATACATTTATAAATATTTCTTATATTGTATTTGACCATAATTTCAGACTCAGATGATGAAAACATAAGTATTTGAAAACTCGGAAAATATATTAAAGTTAGTCTACATTGGTGTTTCGTTGCCACGTTCTTCATATATATATATATATATATATATATATATATATATATATATATATATATATATATATATATATATATATATTCCTTATTTATAAGATCTTTTGATAAATTAATGCATCTAAATGTTCTAATTTTAGGTCTCTTCTGATTTAAAATTAGTTTTTTTTTGATAAGTTTTAAAAGAAAGATGAATTTTGACGTTTCGACTTTTTTTGTGAGAAGTTATCCGACTGATCAGTGACCTTTTCGACATAAGAATAGAATGATATACAAAACCAACTTGCTCAAGATATTTGAACTTCAATTCATGTCATCTTATGTCATAGAAAAGATCAGTGATAAGTTTGGCCGATAGATCTATCCAACTATCAGATCCTAAATTTAGATGCTTAGCTATTCAAAAAGAAAAAACTGTAATGAAAGAAAATACTTTCCCAACAACTATCAAATTATTTTAATAAATATGATATCCAAATATTTTACTCAATTGTAATCTAACCTAACCTAACCAAAAAACAAAAGAAGTAATATTATATATCAAGTGCCTTGTACTGATTGTGACGCTGTCTACATAGGGCAGACCTCTCAATATTTACAAAATAGACTAAAAGGTCATCAATAACTTCGTTAACGAACCATGAAACATCTATAAAACATAAATTCAATTATAAAGATTCAAAAATCTAATATACGAAAAAGACAATTTTTAGAAATGGTTGACATTAATAAAAACGAAAATGCTATAAATGAAAAAAAAAAGTAAAATTTATAGCTCTTTTCTGTAAATTCTAATAAAACTACAAATAATTTGATTGATTACTTATATATTTGAGATGGAAGGACTAAGGAAAAATTAATTTTTCTTATTAGATATTTTTTTTTATTTTGATTTCATTCTTATTTTGATATTCATGATGTAGGTGATCTATAGATTAATATAAGTACGCAAATTGTCAGTATCATATTTTGATAAAGACTTAACCTAAAGAAAAGTCGAAACGTCAAATTTTATCTTTCTTCCAAAAATTATTCAAAAAACAAATTTTAAAACAAAAGAGACCTAAAATCAGGAACAATTAGATGCATTAATATATCAAAAGGCCTAAGAAATAAGAAATTAAAGAAATTTATATATATACAGGGTGATTGATTAGTGTGTGTGCATCCTTTGTCTTTAGAGATATTAATATAAAAGCTTGAGAGATTACAGTTATCATTAGTCTCCACATTTTAAAATTATTTACAATCTTACAAGATGTTCCAGAGCGCTGTGCTATGTTAAAGTTACATTTTCTTAAATGGAACACTTTATTTACGTTTGATTGCATATTTGGAATCAGTTTGACTTCTCCATTACAATAATATAGAGTTGTGATGAGTACTACGGGGTAAATCGTCACAAGTTCAATTTATTTTGTTAATATTCATTGAATCTGATACAGGGTGAATCAAAATACCAATACATTATTTTCTCCGGTTATTCAAATGAATCACCATGTATTTTATATGAGTATCGCAAAGTACTACCAGCACACTTTTTTGCTCATGAAGCATTCTCCATACGTAAGGTTAATAGTTTTGTGAAACATCAATTGTTTTGTGATTATTATAAGAATTAATTCTTAACTGACATTTTCTAATTGCTGTTGAGGTTAAATTGCAAATACAAACAAAAAACAAGCATAGTACAAATAGATTACAGAAAACAATAAAAAACTATCCAATTTACTATATTATACGTACACGTCTTGATTAACACAAGGGGTGTTCAAAATAACCTCCAAAAACATTTATGCATGGTTGAAAGCGACAATTCAAAAAGCTACTCATATTACGAAGTATTTCTATAAAAACATTCTGAAATACATTTCAATCTGTATTCTCTACATCATGTGATCCCTTGTCGTTGGAAGTATTCTGTACGCTTCATTTTTAATGAGACCCTAGAAAAATGAGAACATTTATTGAAATCTGGTGACCTTGGCGTGAGACTTCTTCCAATAAAAGAGGTAATTGGTTACTAGAATATTTAAATACTTCTCAGTGTGTTTATGTTTCGCAAAGAATATGGTCATTCAACGAATATTCAGTTTCACTGTGTATCACTATGTGATATGAATAAGTTATATAATAATTTTGCCTGTTAACACAATTTTTTTATTAAACATGGATTCATCACCAAATAGTCCATAGTCGAAAATGTTGAACTTTCAATCAACTTCATTTAATTCCTGTTGTAAGTAAATGTGGCAAGGCTGCATTTTTTTGTCAAGGATTCTTTGCACACTTTAGTAGTTCAATTTTTGTTCGTTGGAAATACTCAATACGCTTATGTGTGCTTTTCATAATTAACTGAGCCAGTGCGATTGAACCGCTCCATTAATATCTCCAAATTTGCTTTTGTAGGTTGCCGCCTTTCAGGAAAACGTTCATGGTATACTCTTCATGATAGTGAGGCGTATTTATTGCATTCTCCCAATATCCAGATCATATCAATCAATTCATCACTAGTGAACTTCATTTTTGCCCAAGTTCAAAGTCATCAAAACACCAAAAAACTGCTTAATCCAAAAACAATAATGTATCTATTTTCACGTCATGTCAATGTCAAATATCAGTTTGTGACAAATAAATAATAAAAACTTATAATTAATCGTTACATTATTAGTAATAGGTACATAATCATAGTTTTGCATAAAAAAATCAAAATACATCAAAAACTAATAATGTTAGGAATAGGGAGTGCTTTCCCCAGCTCAGTGCCCTTTGAACCAAGTAGGAGCAAGGGCCGTTCAACTCTAATTGAACGAGTTGAACTCGTCATTTTGACGAACAGTTTGGCTTGAAACTCAGTCGCTGAACTAATCGAGGAAATTGAAATCGGAGAGGAAGAAAAACAAGATTCTGGAAAGAAGAGAAAGCGAAAGTCTCCAAGTACATCACTTGATGAAGATAAGAGCGGCTCGTACAAAAGAGAGGGTCAAGTAAATATATGCTTCAACCAGGTCTTGAAAAATTAGAGAGAAAAAACTGGAAGAAATGGAAGACGTCTAGCTTGGTGAGATCTAGAAAAACGCGGAGTATTGATGTTGTCCACATAAGACAAGGCCCTACCCCTCAAACTGGATACAGAAATGACATCCTGAAGTGTCTGAAACTATTTTTTACCGATTCATTTATGGAAGTAGTTCTTCGTTTCACCAATATAGAGATATTAATTCAGCAGAATTAAATCCATATATCATATACTGTCATAATTTTTATAAAAATAAGCGGAAAGGAAAGCCATTGACAAGGATTGATTACATGTGTGAATTATCGGACAAACTGACTGATGCTTGGTTAGGTTAGAAAAAGAAGGGATCTACTTGGACAACACCGAAGAGTCAAGGATACAGCAGAAACACAAGAGAAAAAACAACGCATATGCTCTAAATGCGACTATAAACTCCGAAGAATGACAAAAACGTCTTGTAGTTGGTCCTTAGCAATATGCGGCGAACATCAAGTGATATTGTGTAAAAATTGTTTGTAAATGTAATGTAGTAAATGTAAATTGAAGAAGATATTGGCTTTTATATAATTTTTGTGTTCTTTAGGCCATTTTTATATGAATTTTTTATGTAACAATCTGTGTAAGCATTTATTTACATATTTACTTTTGTAATAATCGGCACAAAATGTGAATGTTTTTATTATCCCATCAATAAAAATGTTAACTGGATAATTATTTGTTCTTGTTTCCTTTACAACTCTCTCATTTGATTTTTAGATACTGTTAGTCACAATGACGAATGTCCTAAATTGAGGTTTAGTACTCCAGGGTTAAGAAAATATTGAAAGTATTGGTTATTATTTAAGCAGCCCGGAGAGCGCATCACAACCCTCTATTATTGTAATGGAGAAGTAAAGCTGATTCCAAGTATGCACTGAAATAAAAAACTGTAAGTTTGATATAGCACAGCATTCTGGAACATGCATTCGTTGAAAAACATTCAATATTGACGTTTTAACTACTTTCAGTCTTTTCCAAAATATGATTTGACACCGACAATTTGCGTACATATATTAACCAATAGATCTCCCACATCATGAATATCAAAATTGAAAATAAAATCAAAACAGAAATCTGTTTTAACAAGAAAAAATAATTTTTCCTTAGTTATTACATCTCAAAAGAATGTAGGAGCCATCTACCAAAAAATAAAACATTTTTCGTTTACCATAAGACTTTTCCAACAACTATAAAATTATTTTGATAAATATGATATTAGTAGTCGTTATACATTATCCAAAGATTTTACTAAATTAAAATATAATACAGACATAAAGAAAAGAAGTAAGATCAAGTACCCTGTAACGATTGTGACGCTGTCTACATAAGGTAGACATCTCAGTATTTAGAAAATAAATTAGAAATACGATAAACAAAATGAAACTGCATTAACGAACCACGAAGTATCATTTTGATAAATATGATATTAGTAGTCGTTATACATTATCCAAAGATTTTACTAAATTAAAATATAATACGATTCTTTCTGTATACCTCGTTAGGTTCAGATCGTTAAGTTAACTCCTAACAATAATAAATTATTCGCTTTTTGTTATAATTAAAATGTGATACCACAAATTGTCGAAGCAGCGTTTTTATCATAGAATTTGGTAAATATACTTTAAAATTATTTACGTATCCGGATATCAATAGGCCAATCACTGAGACAAAGACTGTTTGGTTTTTCTCGAGCTGAGATCTATCTATATATTTCATCCGTTTTTCTTTTTTTTTTTTTTTCAACTATTGACTGTGATTTTGGCAACCAAGATCACAGCAATATGTCTAACCTTCCCTCACTATCAAAAATCATTCCAAATACTAACTCTCCACCTTTATCATATGCTGCAGCTACCTCAGCAAAATCCCCACCCCCTTCTGTGCCCTCACGAAATCAGGCCATCATTATGCCTTCTATCCCCAACACTGTACTATTTGACTACATCAAATCAATAGGTAGCATCGTCTCTCCTAAAAATGTTATTTTCGCATCCAGAATATCACACAGACGCATATGCATTTATTTATCATCGACGACTCTAGTCGACGAACTTCTAAAAACCAACCAAAGTATCCTAGTTAATTCCAATTTGATCCCTATACGTCGGCTTATATCTCCAACCAAAAGAATACTCATTTCCAATGTTTGTCCATCCATTCCCCATTCCGTCATTGAGAAAGCACTGCAAGACCTAGGGTTATCACTCACCTCTCCCATATCATACGTCAAATGTGGCTCACCTGATGACGAATACGCACATGTGCTCAGCTTCCGCCGAGTAACTTACGTATTACCAACCAATAATGATTTTTCTCTGCAAACTTCGACTGTCATCAGTCATGAAAATACAACGCATAGAATATTCATTTCTACCGACAAACTTGAATGCTTTCTCTGCAAACAGGCTGGGCACACTGCTGATTCATGCCCCAACACTCCCATCCCTCAAGATCCCTCTCCAAAATCAAATGATTCGGTCAATCTGATCCCCACCTCCTGTGCTGACCCTACTGCCACTACTAAGACTTCGGTTATTCCCATAGTATCCTCGGAGGACTCCCTTTCACATTTCCCCCCCCTAATTTCCTTACCAAAAACTAGCGAAAAACGTCCCCGTTCAAATGACAGCAGCCTTGACTCGCCACAGTCTATATCTCCTACTGATCTTCATCCAGATCCAATGCCTCCCCCCGAATTTTCCACATCCAGCTCCGGAAACCCTGCGAAAAAGAAGACCAAAAAATCTAAACTGACTAAAAACGATTGTCACTTCATAAGCCCTGAATCACGCTCCGTTATACATAAACAATTTAACGATTCTCCTGAAGCATTTTCCCTTACAGGCACCCAATTTATTGCGTTTCTGGAAAACACGTATGGCATCAATGACCACCTCCCCGAAGCCAACAAATTTATTTCCGACACAACCCTTCTTCTGAAGGATTTGTCCCTAATTTATCCTAATATAAAAGAAAGATCTTTAAAAAACCGTATTACGCGTCTAATCAATAGAATTAACTTTAAACTTCACCCCGAATAAAAAACTCCTCCCGAAGTGTCTATTACTGATGATGGGAATACCACTGACTCCTCGACATTATCTCAGTAAATACTTTCTCCCTTCTTCCTAAACAAGTACATTCTCTCCGATACAGTGGAACTGCGATGGATTTTATCCTCTACTAGAAAGAATTCAGAAAATCATTTCCTCCCATAAACCTGACTTCCTTTGTCTCCAAGAAACCAACTTTAAAATTGATCATAAAAGCAACTTGAGGAATTTTGACGGATATCATTACATCCGTACCAACTGCATAAGAGCCAGCGGCGGTACTTCAATATTTGTATCCAGCGACATATACTCATCCCACCTCCCATTATCAACAAACTTTGAAGTAGTAGCTATAACTACTTGGTGCCCCAATAAACTTACCATTTGCAGTATATACATTCCACCGGACCACCCCCTTGATGAAAAAGAGTTAACAGACTTAATTCGTCAGCTTCCTCAACCATACATTCTTGTTGGAGACTTTAATGCACATCACACTATGTGAGGCTCCGACCAAACTCACACTAGAGGCAACACAACAGAAAAAGTCATAAATTCAACTGGTACCTGTCTGTTAAATACTGGAACCAAAACTCACTTTAACATCTCCTCAGGTTCCTTTTCTGCTATTGACCTCAGCTTCTGTGACCCTAAAACTGCACTTTCTCTCTCTTGGCAAGTTTTCGATGACCTACATGATAACAACCACTTTCCTATTATTATATCCAATCCCTATAATAAAGAAACTGTTGCCAAAAGCTTCTGGCAAATAAAAAATGCAAACTGGCCTGAGTTTACCTCTCTCTCCGAAGCATACTTATCATCTTTGATCATTTCTACGAATATAAACGATACGCTAGATATGTTCACTAAGAGCATACTTGCGGCTGCCGAGGTTCACATTGGTAAAACGGTCTTTTCCTCGGCATGTAGGGCTGTTCCATGGTGGAGTCCGGATTGTGCGAATGCCATACGTGAATCAAAGCATGCTATCAATAGGTTCAGACGTCACAAAACACAAGAAAACCTTATTGCACATAAAAGGCTTAAAGCTAAAGCTAAATTTATTATCAAGCAAAGTAAAAAATCTGCTTGGCAAAGTTATACTTCATCCCTTACCCACAATACAGACCCCAGTCAAGTTTGGAAAAAAATTGCACAAATTCAAGGCAAAAAAACTAATATCAAAATTCCTTCTTTAATATCTAACGATCTGCTTATCACCGACAGCCAAAAAATCTCTGACACACTCGCGCAACATTTTAAAGAAAATTTCAGCATCCATAATCCGGCATCCGATTTTCATAACTCATATATTCAGCCCTCCTCCGCACTACAGCTAAATCCTCTCGATATTGCGTCTGTCAATGCTCCTATTAGTTTAAATGAACTAAAATTCGCGCTATCGTCCTGCAAAAATTCTGCTGCCGGTCCTGATGATGTCCTGTATATATTTCTCAAAAAACTATCCGACTCGTCCCTCTCCAAGCTCCTTGACATCTATAACATTATTTGGAATACTCGCCAATTCCCTGATGCATGGCGCAACTCTATAATCATTCCAATTAAAAAAGCAGGTAAATCCACATTATCCCCTAAGTCTTTCCGTCCAATCTCACTTACTTGCACTACTTGTAAACTCCTTGAAAAAATAATCAATAGAAGACTCCTATGGTTCCTTGAAAAATACAAACTTATTCCCGACGCACAATCGGGTTTTCGACGTAATCGATCGACATACGACAACCTTGTTCTCTTGCAAACAGATATCTCCTCTGCATTAAATAACCATCAGGACGTCATTGCAACTATTCTCGACATTGAAGGCGCTTTTGACTCTATATCCAGAGGTGCAATAATGAATAAACTTACTCAATACAATCTACATGGTAACATATTATCATTCATCCATAATTTCCTAACTGATAGAATTTTCAGGGTTTCCGCAAACGGTAAGCTCTCCCTTCCTCATTCACAAAATATTGGCATCCCTCAAGGTTCCGTATTAAGCTCTACTTTATTTATCCTCACAATAAATGAGCTATGTGACAACTTCCCATCTCCCGTAAAATATGTCCAATACGCTGATGACCTAATCATTTATTGCCACGGTAAATACGTCCCCTCTACATGCCAACTGCTCCAAAACGCAATAAATCTACTACAAGAGAGATCCCCCTACCTAGGATTATCATTTTCCCGAAAAAAATCCATGCTGATAAAATTCTCTCGAAGAACATCTATTCACTCACCCCAAAATTTCCTTGATAACTCCCCTCTACCTATTGTGAATCAATGCAAAATCCTTGGTATGACTTTTGATTCTCGACTCAACTGGAACCACCATATTCATGATGTAAAAGGTATTTGCCTAAAGAGACTGAACATAATTAAAACCCTTAGCCACCTTCAATGGGGCTCCAATGAAACTATACTGCTAAGAGTTTACAGAGCTCTCATACGCTCAAAGCTTGACTATGGTTGTTTTATCTATATGTCCGCCTCCAAGTCTAAAAGTGACTTGTTGAACTCTGTACACAACACCGCTCTTCGCCTTTGTCTTGGTGCCTTTCGCTCAAGCCCCGCGGCTAGTGTCAATGTTGAAGCTAATGAGCCACCACTATTCCTCAGCCACCACCACTTCCGTACCCAATAACTCACGAATAACTGTAAATTCAATCGCTCAATTGCTCACACCTCTACTCCAAAATACCAACCTCATTGACCTTTCCACTTTCTTTGCCTTCTTCTCCCCCGTGGATAAAAAATATTCCCATAGTAGATACATCACTAACCATCTACAATAAACACGAATCCCCTAGCGCTCTTGTAGAGAACGCATTCTTGGAAATTATGCATAAAAATTCCTTCGACCTAATTCTCTATACGGATGCCTCCAAAGCTGAATCCGGTGTGGGTTGCGCAGTCACTACAAACCACGAACTCATAAGTTCTTTCCGTTTACCCTCGACGTGTAGTGTTTACACTGGTGAACTATATAGTATCCTTCAAGCCTTCAAATATATTTCTTCTCCCCATAAACATATCGCCATATGTACTGACTTTCTTTCATCCATACAGTCCATCTCAACCATATTCATCGACCACCCAATAGTCCAAAACATTCATGACATCTACCAAACTTTCTTTGCTCTTGATATAACAGTCTCTCTCATCTGGCTTCCATCGCACACTGGAATTGCTGGAAACGAATGTGCCGATCGCCATGCCAAAGAAGCCACAAAAAATCATCTTGAAATACCAGTACAGCTGGACAATGATCTGAAGATTACTTTCAAACACCTCACTAAAAAATCTTGGCACGATACATGGAGCATTAGCACTACAGCACTACATCAAATCCACCCAACTACTTCTCACATTTCCCTAAACTTTCTGAATAGGAGAGAAGCTGTGACAATAAGAAGACTTCGCATCAACCACACGAAACTTACTCACGGCTATTTGATGTCGTCAGAAAGTCGTCCTGTCTGCCGAACTTGTCAAGTTCCTGTGACTGTTAAGCACATCCTCACCGACTGCAGATAATATTCTACCGCATATCAACAGTTTGACATGAAAACCAACCTACAGGAGGACGGAAATAAGGAAAATCGTGTAGTTCCTTAAAGTCACCAAGCTGTACAAGAAAATATAATTTAATTTATACATTGTAACAGATTTTATTTTTTGTATGTAACTGTATTTAACTTTAATTTTATTTTTATTTAATTCGAATGTATTTAACTTATGATTGTTTTTGTGTGCCAATGACCAGCGGTGTCGAGGCACGTTAAATTGAAAAAAAAAAAAAATATAATACAGACATAAAGAAAAGAAGTAAGATCAAGTACCCTGTAACGATTGTGACGCTGTCTACATAAGGTAGACATCTCAGTATTTAGAAAATAAATTAGAAATACGATAAACAAAATGAAACTGCATTAACGAACCACGAAGTATCAAAAAAACATACATTCAATTATAAAGATTCAAAAATTCTTGAAACGGAATCAAAAACACGGAAAAGAGAATTTTTAGAAATGGTTCACATACATAAAAACGAGAAAGCAATGATAAAAAAGACCTCGAATAAAACTTATAGTTCTGATTTATAAATTTTAAGATAACTACAGATAATTAGATAGATGGTTGCTACATATTTTTGTGGTGAAAACTACGAAAAATTCATTTTTCTAGTTAAATCAAATTTTTATTTTATTTTTATTTTGATATTCATGATGTAGGTGATCTATTGATTAATATAAGTACGCGAATTGTCAGTGTCAAATTATATTTTGATAAATTCATGATAAAGACAAACGCAATCCCGACAAAAGGAAGAAGTAGAGTCTGAATTCTGTTGTTGTATATGAAAAATCACTGAGAAACTCTTGAAAATCAGAAAAATAAGGATACACAACAATAGAGAGAATAAAAATAGATGCCTGTTATAAATGCTGGTTTAATCGTCATAATGCCAGGGATTGCAAGGGAGCAGATAGGTTGCGATTATGCAGAAAATGCGGTAAAGATGGCCACCAACAAAAGGAGTATAGGCAAGAGCCGCACTGTCTCTTGTGCAACGAAGATGGACACAAAACACAAACGATGCGGTGCCCAATATATAGAAGAGAAGCTCACAGAACTAGCAGATGTAACCAATAGCAAAATGGTAGGCCAAAAAGAAATAAATTTCCTACAAATAAATCTGATGATTTACTAATGCAAACTATAACGGCAAACAGTATAGACGCGTTCCTGGTGAGTGAACCAAATAAAAGTGTAGCTAAAGATATTGGTTGGTATACATACAGTAACATAGATACTGCAATAGGTACAACTAAAAAGACATGTGTTCTAAATACTGGTCAACAAAACAAAGATTGCACAGATACGATGGAAGTGGGAGGAAGGAGCCTTGGAATTTCAGAGGAAAATGAAGGAAAAGCTAATCGTGTAATTATTAACGACCTAACAGCAAGAACCTTTATGAATATTAACAATAATAGATGCGATGAAGCTCTTGAAAAGAAATTTGTACCTAATGGAAATAGGACGATGGTGTACTGGTGGAATACCCATATTGTTGGAGCAAGAAAAGGCAAAAAGGACCATGACTCGCATCAATAGAAGCAGAACAGGAAGGAATAAAAAACTCATGAAAACTAAATACAAAGAAAAGAGGAATGTACTCAAAAAAGAAATACAAAAAGCAGTATAAGAGGCATGAAAGGAGGTCCTAGAACCTGAAAACTTTCCTCTTGAAATTAATGAAGCCAATTTCACAGAAAACTATGATGAGAGAGGCTGCCAAGCTATTCACACACAATCCAACTATATACTGGAATACAATTGAAATGCATCAGAATGATAGCGCTCTTTAACCCAGGAGAGCTTGGTGAATCCAATTAACCAAAAGAGGTCCCAGGACCAGACATGATTTCGTCAGAAATAATTCAGTGCGTTGGAAAAACTATGCCCGAAGTATGTCTAGCAGTGATGAATCGACAGATACAACAAGAGTTTCCGAGCATTTGGAAGAGAGGCAAACTAGTGTTGTTAGAAAAAACAAGAAAGAATACACAGGGAAAGATTTCATATCGACACTTATGTATGCTAGATTATATGGGTAAGCTGCTCAAGCACCTTCTGAAAAGCAGGTTATTGGGAGAAATAGCAACAAGAGGAGGCCCTTACTAATGCCCAGCATGGTTTCAGGAAAATCGAAAGATTCCTTAGATTGTAAGCAAAACTAAAATTAAGTACCTCATAAAAAGTTGTTAAGTACTTCGTCACATTATTTTAAAGTGAATTAGACCAAAAGAAACTGGATTAGTTAGTAGGACGCCTGCTACTACAGAATTTTTGCTTGAGATTATGCACAATTTGCTGTTGATGACTCGAAGAGGGTGCTGTTCACAAATAAAACACAAATGAGTTGAACAGTCTCTAGAGTTCGTATGACGCAGACCAAGGGTCGGGGGGCCCTGGAAATCTTTCCGATCGGGATCAAACTGAATGAAGACCATACCAGGGTGGTCAAGTTGTGCAAGGAGAGTCTTAGGACTTTGCACCTCCATAAACTGGCCACCAAGACATAATGAGGCACATACGCAGCTGCTGCCAAGCTCATGAGGTTGACTATTCTGCCCAAGGCATTTTCTGAGGCTGTCCTCAGTGCGAACAAGCAAACTTTGATGAAGGAGGCACTTGTGAATGAGATGTTCTCTGGATGGGAGTATAAGATCCAATTCATGTACATCCACTTTCCGTCGGGAATAATTCTGGTCGATTGTGAAACACCACAGTCGGCTGAAGGTTCCACAGCTCGCGGGCTGGACGAGAGTTGAGCTAACAACCTGAGCGGGAGAAGATATCTTGAAAGCACACACTTTAATCCTTCCTGGAAGTAAAGAAGTGGTGAAGCAAAACGGCTTCCACCACATAACTTTGAAAAGTCCTAAGTCGGAAGGACGAAAGTAATTGTCAGCTCCTAAGGTTAGGTATAGAAGAACAATCCTATCAATGGTTGCACCATACACTATAGGTTCAGGAAAATACCTGTTCACAGCCTAAATAAAAAGGAGGAAAACACAACCACTCCCAGCACTCTGACGAAAGCATTTAAGACGCTAAGGAAGATGTAGAGGGCACAGGTAACCTTCACATTAGAAGATTGGACCAAAGAGAATTAATCTCCGATGCTTCAATAAAAATACCAGGCACAAGCAACGAGCCTGCTGTGGAAGAGTACCAAAAGGAACACATCATTAGTGAGCAGGACGGAACTAAGGTTTCATGGCGGTATCAAAATACGTTCACTAAAGAAAACCTTACCACTGGTCCAGGAATCCAGGGTCTAGAGGGAACATGTCAATAGACTCACTTGTAAAGACATCTTAAACGACATCACCTTGTCTTCCGGAATTTCTGACCAGAGACCTCGTACCAATTCGAGCATAACTCGAAAAAGAGAAAAAACATCAAGAAATCGTCATACTCTCCTGTTACATCGATGGTAACGGACCTGAACCGCCACCATAACTGCAAAGTCTAGTGGAGTACTGCCAGATAAAAGAAGCTACCAATACTCCTAGGATGCGATGCAAATTCACACAATTCTGTTTGAGGAAGTAAAGACACCAACAGCAGAGGGGGGCAACTCTTAGAATATATTTTAACAAATAACCTTTACATACACAATGTAGGGACCACACCAACATTTGTAAGAAGAGTAAGGGAAGAAGTTTTGGATCAAGTACATCTAACTTGAAAGACCGAGTAAAAAAACTGGAAGGTACCGAATGAGCCGTCTTCCTTTGATCACAAAATAATCATGTTCAGTTTAAAGACTGATTCCATTGAACTCAGCAGGATTCCAAAAACATAAGACAGGGAAACATACAACACCAATCTACCGAGCAAAGTATTCCGAGGACTGGCAGAGATCCACCAGAAAACTCATTGTTTACAATAAAGAAATCAACAAATCAAAGCGACAATGCTTCAAAAAATTCTGCGAGGATATTGACTCTACACTTGAGGCTACAAGACTTCACAAGGTCCTGGCGAACGGCAAAGTCAATATAACCATGGTACCGAGGAAACCAGATAGCAGTGGTAATCCAGCCATGGAAAACAAAATGGTGAAATATAGCAGAACTACGAGAGAAACTGCAGCAACGATTAACACCTTTCAGTCGTTCAAGTCTTCAGGAGTGGATGGAATCTTTCTAGCTCTCCTTCAAAGAGGACAGGAGGACATCCTACTCGCCTCAGTATAAGCAGGGTAGAGCCAGAGCTTTGAAGAAGGGCCAAAGTAACCTTCATACTAAAAGCTGGAAAGAAGGATACCACACATACCAAATCCTTTAGACCAATCAGCCTCACCTCATTTGTACATAAAATGATGGGAAAAGATACCGACTACATTAGAACAGATATTCTGGAATGGAAATCTCTCCTACGTGTAAATTTGCATACCCAACAGGCAAACTTACGGAGACTGCACTGGTACAAGTGATAACTGGAATTCAGAACGCTCTGACGAACAAAGAAAACGTAGTATGTGCCTTCTTAGACATAGAAGGCACCTTTGACAATACTCCTCACGAAGCTGTTAAAGAGCATTAGACGTGAGAGAAGTAGATAGGACAACCTCCAAATGGATCGGAAAGTTACTATCTACTAAAACAGCAGAAATGAAAGCAGGGTAACGAGGGGGGACGCATCCCCATTTATGTGGAGCTTAGGAGTAGACGAATTATTAAGCGGGATTACTGAGATCGGCATATCATGTTAAGAATATGCAGACCACATAGTTCAAAGAGGACTCAACTATACAAAAAGATGGTGTCGATCGGTGGAGCAAAACGTCAACCCGAATAAAATCTACCTAATTTCCTTCACCAGGAAGAAAAAACTCAGCCTTAAGCCTACCTATAAGCAACCTATCAAGCTAGACAGAGTGAGAGTAATTGAGTGGAAAACAGAATCTACTAGAAGAGCAGAAATGAAAGCGGAAAAAGCTCTGATGGTATGTAGAAAGTAATTGGGGTTGTAACCCAAAGATCCTACTGTGGATATACGGCAATTGTGAAACCAATCGTCACATATGGTGTAGTGATTTTGGAGTACTAGAACTAGTCTGAATACCAGTAGGAATAATCTCGCGAAGGTACAAAGACTGGCTTGCGTATATGCAACCGGAGCCATAAAACCATGACCAACAGTTGCACTAGAAGTGATTCTAAATCTCCCAGTTCTCCACATAGCACTAGGAAGCGTGGCAGATAAAACATCACTTAGAATATCCAGAGATGAAATCTCCAAAGAAAAACCGTCCCTAAATAAAGACCAAACCTCGGACATGCCTCAGGATGATGAAACGAAAAGTTTATCTCTGAAAAAAAAAATTATCTCAATTTAAAACTGTAGAAGTAAGAGGGATCATAATACCATACATGAAATCAACAGAAATGCCATTAAATGGTATACAACGGATCTAAAGCAGCAGGCGACAGAACTTGAATAGGATTGTATGAGCCAGAACCACAAATACTAAAAGCCCGGTTACACACCAAGCATTCTTCAAACAGAAATTCATGCAATTAAAAAATGAGTCCAGTTCTATCAAGAGAGCAAGTATCGCAAATAGGAGATTATTATCCCGCTCAATAGCCAATTAGCCATGTGAGCTTTAAACTGCAATAATATAAAATCCAAACTCATTTGGGAATAATAAAGTTACAATACAATGGATTCCGGGACAAACAGGAGCGAAAGGAAATGAAATAGCCGATAAGCTCGCTAAAGCGGGGGCGAGCAAGCCCTTCAAGGGATCCGAAACATTCTTGGTATCAGCTACAGAACAATGGAGAAAGCACTGGAAAAGAAGGTAGATAGGAGCAGAACCAATTATGGGGACAATATACAGGGGCTAAGACAGGCATAGACTCTTCTGGAAAGAACCAGAATAAATCTGCTGAATGTATCAACCTAAGTAAGAACAATCTACGAATACCAACAGGAGTCCTATCGCTTCAATAGACACCTAAAGATACTAGACGCAGATAATCGGCGTGCAGATTTTGTTGCACAGAGGACGAAACATCTATCCACATTATCTCGAAGTGTGAAACACTACGTAACTCCAGAGCACCACACTTGGGAGCGTATAAAATAGAAGACAAAAATCTTTGGCAGCTACAGCTATCCCACATTCTTAATTTTATAAAAGCAGTGGGATTAACAGATCATCTGTAAACACTGGGTCTCCCAATATCGCAGCAGGAAAGAGGGACACAATAGATCCTTTGGATCCCAGTGTATATAAAACTCCAATATATACATAAAAACATACATATAAGACACAGACCAGGAAAAAATTTTTTGAATATACTCTCTCTACAGTGGTGGTTCAAAAATGTTCTGAGAGGAATATGTTTTGAGAAATGCAGAGCTGGTTCCTACGCACTTGCGGTCTATAACTACAGAATTATATTTGGTATATATTACGTTATAAAGTTTGTGCCATTTATAAATATAGATGTCTTCATGTTCATGCACTAAAATTCTAGATCTCAAATTGCGAGGACTACTATGGATTGCCTAAATATACTTAAATCCAATAGAGCACTTTGGTATGCTCTACAAAGAATAGTTTGGCATCTCCTACCTGTCCCAATAACCTGCAAGAGTTAAAGGCGGCAACCATCCTTAACTTGATAACAGGCACTATTGTTATCAATCATTTTATGTATTTATATAATAGTAAAGGAAGGTGGAAGAAGATTGAAAATATACGTTCAACTTAATATGAATAGTTTTCAAATCATTAATTTCAAACCAATCCGTTTCAGTACCGCAGTTTTCGCTTAATAGAATCGCGATCCGCCCGTGGCGAGGAAATAAATTATGAACGTCAGTCTATTCGTGATCCGAATGCGAGCTGATGAAATATTTCTAAATGTCTGTTTTGTCATATTGTTAATATAATCATAATAAAGAAGCGTACTTTTAAAACTCTGGCATAAATTCTATAATGTGTGAATTATTGCAACCTAATATGTTTATATGTAAATAAATACAATAAAATTGAGTAAGTTTATTTTTTGAGAGTGGCAAGTCCACGCATGTTATCAATGCTATCTAATTTTTAGTTGTTTAGTCAATATATATCTGTATAATCTCATGGAATGAACTGAATACATTTAACATTTCCGTTAGCTACATAATAATTATTCCTTA
Source organism: Diorhabda elongata (assembly GCA_026230145.1). Classification (NCBI taxonomy): domain Eukaryota; kingdom Metazoa; phylum Arthropoda; class Insecta; order Coleoptera; family Chrysomelidae; genus Diorhabda; species Diorhabda elongata. The sequence continues at coordinate 19,302,100 of CM047937.1, read as the reverse complement.
TTTGTTTGATCAGGAAATGGATAATTTTTGGTACGTTGTAGTCTATGTGTCTACCTACTATTAGGAAACTAGTTAAATTAACAGAGCTGATTAACTTGCCTTATATGTCTGGCCATTTTTTTATTATTCACTCGAAAGATCCATAAGAAAATTCTTTAACGTTCATGAATGGGCACACATAAAAAAGTCGAAACGTCAAATTTTATCTTCCAAAAGTTATTAAAAAAGAAGCTAATTTTAAAACAGAAGAGACCCAAAATCAAGAACATATATATATATATATATATATATATATATACAGCGTGAGTTTATGTATGAATCACCTTAATTGTCTAGCAAACGGTTAAGTTAGGCTAGTAAGATTGTATGATTTTTATGAAATTTTGTGCGCAAAGTTGCCGGTATTATGGTGTTATCTGCATTGTTGTCAGATGTTTTCCGGAAAAATAATGAACTTTATTATTTCAATTGGATCGCCCTATATATTTTGTGTTTTTAAAAATCCTTAAGAAATACTGATTATTTTTCATGTAATATTCTCTATACCTAAATGCCAAAATTTCGGAGTTATAGCTACATTTACAGTATCTACACTAAGTTAAAATGAATATTGTACATTTAGAAAGCTACGATTGAATAAACTCGTTTAGTTTGAATATTCTTCAATAATTTATGTGCAAATAAAAATCTCGTAACAAGGTCTAGTGTCAGTAAGTTTAACGAAACTGATGCAGTAAAATATTTATCCAAATCATAGCGCAGAAAACCTACAACAACTGATGTAGCTATAACTCAGGAATTATGGCATTTAGGTATGGGGAGCATTAGACGAAAAATAATAAGTATTTCTTAAGGATTTCGAAAAGCGAAAAATATACATAAAAAATAACATTTTTCCAGAAAAAATAAAGATATGACAACAATGTAAAGATCATCATTATACCGGTCGTATTACAAGACCCTTATATATAAAAATTTATGAAAATCGTACAAGCATTTTCCGAGATAATTGAGGCGTTCCATACATAAAACACTTTGTATATATAGTTCTCTTGTTCATAATCCTGGTCTTTCCGAATATCTTGTATTTTAGAGCATGAACGTGAAGGCATCTCCTATAAATAGCACAAACTTTATAACGTAATCTCTACCAAATAGCTCTTTTGGAGAGATAGTATATTCAAAAAATCATTCTCATTGTCTGCGTCTTGTATGTATCTATTGAAGTTTCGTATACGCTGCGACCCAAAGGATCTATTGTCCCCCTTTCTTGCAGCGATATTGAGGAATCCAGTGTTCACAGATGATCTGTTAATCCCACCCTTTTTAGAAAATCAAGAATGTGGGATGACTGTTACATCCGTCCGTATAGATTTCATGTATGGTGTTATGATATCACTTACTTCTACAACTTGGAATTGAGGTAAATTTTCTCTCAAAGCTAAACTTTTTCGATGCATCATCTTGAGGCATGACCGAGGTCCGTCTCTACACATTTTAAGTGATGTTTTATCTGCCATGCTTTCCAGTACTATGTGGAGAGCTGGGAGATTTAGAATCACTTCTAGTGCAGCTTTTGGTCATGATTTTGGGCTGAAATTTTTGGGCTTCGGTTGCACATATGCAAGCAACGTATGTGATGACTTGTCTCATAATTGCCGTGTTCATCCACAGTAGGACTTTGGGCTATAACTTTCAACTCTGAGCTTTCATAGCTTTAGTGATTATCTTGTTTTCGTGTTTATTCCAGAGAAATTTACTAGTGTAAGTCCCAGATATTTCCCTCTGTTTTCCACTCAATTACTTGTCTGTCTAGCTTAATAGGCTTGAGGTTTAGTTTTTTCTTCATGGTGAAGGAAATTAGGTAGATCTTATTCAGGTTGACGTTTTCCTCCACCGATCGACACCACCTTTTTGTATAGTTGAGTCCTCTTTGAACTATGTGGTCTACATATTCTTAACATGATATGCCGATCTCAGTAATCCCGCTTAATAGTTCGTCTACTCCTAAGCTCCACATAAATGGGGATGCGTCCCCCTTCGTTACCCTGCTTTCATTTCTGCTGTTTTAGTAGATAGTAACTTTCCGATCCATTTGGAGATTGTCCTATCTACTTCTCTCACGTCTAATGCTCTTTAACAGCTTCATGTGGAGTATTGTCAAAGGTGCCTTTTATGTCTAAGAAGGCATATACTACGTTTTCTTTATTTCTTTATTTATCTGTTCTAATGTAGTTGTCGGTATCTTTTCCCATCATTTTATGTAGGAATGAGGTGAGGCTTATTGGTCTAAAGGATTTGGAATGTATGGTGTCTTCCTTTCCTGCTTTTAGTATGACGATTACTTTAGCCCTTCCCAATGCTCTGGCTCTACACTGCCTGTATTAAGGCGGATCAAGTGCGGCAGGATTTCCTATTGTTCTCTTTGAAGTAGAGCTGGAAAGATTCCGTCCACTCCTGGAGACTTGAACGGCTGAAAAGTGTTTAAAGCCTATTTTATTTGTTGACTGATGTATACTTGTTTTGCAATTGCTGCAGTTTCTCTCGTAGTTTTGCTATATTTCACCATTTTGTTTTCTAAGCAAGTCTAGCTGAAGATCAACCTTACTGGTTTAGATGCGCATCAAGTTATGCTGTAGATTGGTGTTTTATGTTTTACAATTGGAATTTCTTCAATTTTTGATAAGCTCTGGCTGAATGGAATCAGTCTCTGGACTAAACATGATTATTCTGTGATCAAAGGAAGACAACTCATTCGGTAACCTCCAGTTTTTTTACACGTTCTTTTAGGTTCAATATACTTAATATTATGTCTAAACTTCTTCCCTCACCCTTGTTACAATTGCTGGTGTGTTCCCCTTAATTGTGTATATGAAGGTTATTAATTAAAATATATTCTAAGAGTTGCTCACCTCTGCTGTTGGTGACTTTGCTTCCCCAAACAGTGTTGTGTGCATTTGCATTGGTAGCTTCTTTTTCTGGTAGTACTCCACTAGTCTTTGCAGTAACATGAGGTTATGACGATTTCTTGACGTTTCTCTTATTCGAGGTATGCTCGAATTAGTATGATTTCTCTGGTCAGAAATTCTGAAAGATAAAGGTGATTTATGTCGTTTATGGTGTTTTTACAAGGGAGTCCATTGACATATTCCCTGTAAATCCAGGGTTCCTTCATTAGGACTACGATAAGGTTTTCTTTCTATATATAGTTAAAAAAAACTAATTTTGAAACAGAAGAAACCCAAAATTAAGAAGATGTAGGAAAGAAATAGAGGTTTCTTATTGAGAACGTGGCAATGAAACACCGAAGTACCTTAAATTTAATATATTTTCTGAGCTTTAGAATACTTATGTATTAATCGTCTGGGATTGAAATTATGGTCAAATACAATGAGAAATATCTATAAAAATAATAAAATTCCTACTTACAATAATTAATTAATATTTTCGGTGGTTTTGAATCGTATTCTTGTAACACATTTTAAAATTCGTAGGTTTCAAACTTCAATATTCAAATTGACGTTGATAGAAATGTTGATTAATTGAAATATTGATTCTGGTTATGTTGTATTGAATGAAGTGGACTGTATAATTCTATTTTGTATTTAATTTTTCTATTTATTTTAAATGAAACAAAGTCCCATTTATTTTCTGGAAGCAAAGCTTCTTTTATTAGAACCAAAAACGTTCTCAGTTCGGTCTATATAATACACATACTCGTTCTCGTATCGCTACATAAAAACGACAAGTAACAAAAAAAGAGAGACTGCCAGAGGCGTAGAGTAGAATGAATTTCTAAATAAAAATTAAACTAAAATTAAAACAAAATCAAACAGGTTACTATAGGAATTTTTATTAATTTTCAATTGGTTAGATTATGAATGACGTTGAATTTTTATAGGTTAGATATATCTATTTCTAAAAAGATGTTGTAATGCTCTCGCTCATCCTCTGTCTAGAATAATGTCCTTGTCATTTAATACACACATCCTACCTCCTATCTGGAAAACAGCCTCGGTAACACCAAGTCAATAAACTTGACCCCAATAACTATCGCCCTATTAGCCTCACCCCAATGATCTGTAAAGTTATGGAAAAAATAGTACCTGAACAACAACATGGATTTGTAAAAGGACGAATCTACTTTGGTGTGTTAATGAATGGACAAAATCTTTAGACAAGAAAATCCCAACGGACATCATTTACCTAAATTTTGCGAAAGCGTTCGACCGAATGCCAAAACGAAGATTACTGTATAAATTGGAACATCTTGGCATACGAGGTGATCTACTGGAGTGGATTGACTCATTCTTAACAAATGTGTGAAAGTGGGAAATTATTTATCCGCTGAGAAACCCGTATTAAGTGGTGTTCCGCAGAGATCAGTACTCTCTCACGGTCACGCTTTAAATGAAGTGAATTCTTATAACGATTTCAGTGTTACAAATACTACGGATTTGAGCTGGTCCGAACATGTTATAAGTATTGCCCACAAAGAGTAAGCTGTATCTTCTCCGCAAGCCTTATGGAAGGATATCATTACATAATTAAACTCGTTTATATAAAACTTATATTCGCCCAATTATGGAGTATTGTGGAACTGTGTGGTGTCCGGAACTAGTGCGGGATAAAGATCTTCTCGAAAAAGTTCAGCGTCGATGAACCAGATTATCCCTCGAGCGTACAAGACCTAGTTATATAGAAAGACTAAATATAATGGATTTACCGACCTTTGAATAACTTATTAAAACATATTTAATGTGGACACTGATAATCGGCTCGAGGACACAGATGGAAATTGAAAAAAAAATATTTACTTGTCGGACAAGGCAACATTTTTTTTCAACATGGAATCATCTACCTGAGGATATTGTAAAGGCACCGTCTGTCAGTATTTTTAAGAATAAACTGGACGATTTTCTATTTTCTAGTTAAATATTTTTTCCCTTGTAATTTTTAATTTTCTAACTTTAATTTTTGTAATATATATATATTTCAGGGCTTATGGATTTTTCCTAAATTATTTAAATCTTTTTTATGATTTATAGCTTTTTCGTTCTTATGAATGTGAACCATTTCTAAAAATTCCCTTTTTCGTGTATTAGATTCCGTTTCAAGCTTTCGGAAAGTGTTCTTCCCATCATTAGGGAAACTACAATTTGAGAATGAGTTTTTAGGTGTTACCATAACGCAGTAAGTCATGGCAAAAGAATGAGAAGTTGGATTTCAAGAATTTTTAACCGTATATGAATTACAACATGCATTGTTAATGTGAAATCCATGACTTACTGCGTTATGATAACACATAGGAATTCATTCTTGAGTTGAACGTAAGTCTACTTAAATATTGTATATCAACAAACATGTTATATACATGGCACTCAAAAAAATATTTCTTCCTTTTTTACTTCTCTACTTATATTGTAGTTTCCCTGATGATGGTAAGAGCACTTTCTGAAAGCTTGGATTTTTAGTTTAATAATATATTTTAAAAATCAAATTCTAAGATGAGCATTACAATTGTTTCTTAAACACGATAAAGTAGCGCAAAAATTTAGAATTAGCTAAAATTGCAATTTCATGAAAAAGTTTGAGTTTTTATATCAATTCACTGTTTTTAAAAATAGTATTCTGATACCTTGTCGGAGCGAGCCAGATATCTTGTTTATCCTTAGCGCTACAAAAAAATATTGGAGTATATAATAATCTTGAAGGACAAGATTTTAGAAATATCTATAAATAACCATGTATATTTATAACCTAAAATTCACTACCAAAGCAAACATGTATTTTCTAATGAAATACACTGTACTTCATAACAGATTTTGATTCTCTTTGAAGAGCAGATATAGAAATACTTAAGAACTTGGGTTCAACTGTTGATAGTTTATTAAATCCAGGCTGTTGAAAATCAATTTATACTGTTCCATCCAAAACCTTGTCTGAACCACCGAAAATTATGATTTTGCTAGCATTCGATTCGAAATAGTATCTATAACAAACTATCAAAATGAAAAGTTATAAACAATAAAGTTAAAAATGATTGTTTTTTGGAAATATTTTGGAAATTTAGAATGTTTGCCCTGCATAAGTAACAAATCCTAAATCGGAACCATCCACATCAATCCAATTCACAATGAAAAAATTTTAATAAAAATCTCAAGAGCCCACCAGTAGTAGTTGTTTACAAGATCAGCAGACAGTGAAGGTTACGATAACGGCTGGAAAGTTATGTACCTAATTAAACAATAATTTTTAAATTCTTAAAGAATATACAGTTGGAATTAATTGTGTGTCTTCGTTCCATCTTATAATACATGTTATCAGGTGTGAACGGTTGTTAAGTGCAGTTGTTTTTGGCAAAAAAAGAAAATGGAGAATTATCTTAGACCGCCTGACCTGTTGGAGCTTTGGTTGCGTTGATTCCTTTAGTGGACTGTATTTTATATGTCTGTTGTCTCAATTGGTATCATTATTGATTAATTCTAGTTGAGAGTAAAATATATAAAAAAATTAAACATGTAACTTTAATTTTTATTACTTCCCTTTTACGACAACTTTTTTGATTAGAATCATTATAAAAAAATTATGATTATAAAATGCAAAAACATTCCATAGGCGGGTGTTGCTTAAAATTATACATTATGCAAATCAAATTAAATTATACAAAATAAACCTAATACCTGTATATTGGCCTTCATGGGAGGACTTTCAAAACGAGCTAATAAAATAACAACAGTTTATATGGTTGAAATGTCTTCATTTACAATAGGCTATAACAAATTTTTGTTACTGAACGTTTAATAACTTTATTGGAAGTTTCCGTCTTCACTGGGGTGTAATTGCATTATTCTTCCCATGAGCCAGTTGAGAGGTGGAGTATTGTCGTTTTTTATCACTACTATAGCTCCTACTTCTATTTTCGTGGGAGAGATGATTGCCATTTTGTTCTGGTTTGCAGCGCTGATTTCCAACAGATCCAAAAATGTTGGATTATCTGTTGAATTCGTTGATAATGAGAAAGTGATCTCGAATTGAGGATGGTTTCGATTTGTACAATTATAGTCATCAAATCTTCGAAAATAAAATGCGCGTTGCCAACAATTCTTTTCATATGGTAAATTGGAATTCCTGGAACCGTTGGTGATATCCATATTGAAAACACTGTTTACACCACCACTACACCAACACTCACAATTACAATGTCTGATGCGCGTTTCGATAATCAAGTTATCGTCTTCAGAAGCTGGAGATAAACATACTTCTACACAATTCAAAATGTCCTGCTCGACTGTCAGGCAAATTTTAGAGGCCAAAATGTGTGTCTCACGAAATCGAGTTTAGACCAGCATGAATTTTTTTAATATGCTCATTAAATACAATAAGACGAATTAATGGATACTTGGTCGACATGATAATACGATGTTTTTAATCTATAGTAACCTGCACCTTTGATAACCGACTGCCTACTCTAATTATTCCTCTTTCATCTATGAACGGATTTAATGAACTGAGCTTACTATTCCTAGAAATTTGTTTGCCGTTTTTAAGGCAATTTAGCTCTTCCGGGAATACTTTCGATTGAGATTACTAAGACATTCATGGAGTGACTTAATTCGTCAAGCGATAGACTTGCAGACATTGTATTATTTGTACAATTGTTCATAAATCTAAACAAATAAGCTACTACGCGTTGCAATTCCCATAGTAAGGAATATCTAAAAATTTTATAACGAACAATTTCTGTCTGTAATAACGTGATGCTTTTGCGTTCGGTTATAACTTCCTTCAATTTAACGATATTTTTCGGCCATGTATCAGGAGTTTGAATCAGAATGTTGGGCTTGACCACCATAACGCTGAGGTTACTAACCTTTCGGGAGTAATACCGCGAGAAATTATATCAGCGGGATTGCCTTTGTCCTGGTGTGATGCAACTGATGATCTGAAGTCAATTGTTGTATTTTTGCAGCTGATATCCAACCTAGGTAACGTTAATGCTTTTACTGGCGCTACCTTGGACTTCGCGTAAATAAGTGAAACAGTGATATCTCGTTGAGAATCACACGTATACGCAAGCGCCGTACGCAACTTCACTAGTATCACTGAATTCATGAAGCTGGATGTTTTGCGCGTCAAAATCATTGGCAAGGTCTAAACACAGTATTTCTAGTTTTCTTAGATTATCAATTTAGAAGCAAAAATGCTGCCACGTGATATAGGTTTCCGTTGGGACTGGATCATCCCAGCCGATCTTTAGAATCTATAATTGTTGTAGCAAAATTTTTGCCCTTATGGGTATTAGATTAAATAATCCGAGTGGATCAAAAATTTGTGAGATAGTAGATAGTATCGAACATTTCGTGCTATTCTCTGATGCCGCTTCGGTGAAAGTGGTTACTTGTAAGGTGTCTGAATTTGCATTCCACAACAAACCTAATGTTTTTATACGTGACCTGTCTGAAATAATATACTGAACGTGCTTTCCAATTCGAATACATTTTTGCAAGACAATTTTTTCCTCCTTCGAGAATTTAGCTGATTTTTGATTTGATTGATTTTGAGTATTTCTTGAAAAGTATTTGCACTTGTTATCAATTTGTCGACATAGAAATCTGATAATATAATTCTACTTGCCTCAGGATATGCTTCGAAATTTTTATGAGCTAATTGATGGAAACAGCGAATTGCTAATTGTTTCAGGTTAGCTTTAATATTATTATTTAAATAAAACACGATTAGTTTTGAGAACACGTTTTACTTCGTTCCTCTATATGTTCTAACCTAACTATCTAAGTCTCCCGCTTCCCAACTGTCACTTGCCAGATGACCATAGAACATTCAAGCTAGTACATGGCACTGTGAAGTGTCATATACGTAACACTAATAATGACGCTACAGAAATTTCTCATGTGACGGTATTAAGACGATAGTCAGCTATAGGTTCGTCCGGATTGTCACGCCATAATATCCTTTGCAAATCGCGTTGATTTTCACTACTCAAAATTTGCCTATACATTTTGTCAATGTTAGCAATTATTACAAAATTGTATTTTTTAAAATGTAATAAAATTGAAAATAAACATTACTCGCCGTCTTCGTGGAGGTATTAAAAACTACTCACAACTTAGTAGTTCTACTTGACTCCTTCGAAACGTAATTGTGCGGAAGGTAAAATTTAACTGTTTTATTTGAGAATTCGATACTGACCTTTATCATGTGACTTAAATTCTGATATTCGTGAATAAAATCGGTGTATTCTTTCTTGAGCTTAGTTTACGATTTAATTTAGTTTCAAGTGACAAATACCATTTGAGTGCATTATTTTCTGAATCCACTAACCGCGAAACGGATTTACGTACCGGAACATTAACGATGAATCGTCCAGTATGATCATGCGTCAAAATGTTTACGAATATGTCTTCACACATTGCTTCTTCCACTGAAGGCTGGCGTTCAACATGACATTCCTCTATATCCCAAAATATCTCTATTTTGTCATGAAATGCGCTTCCGTTACCAAGATTGTTTTTGTTTTTGTAAAGTATGAGGTGTGATTTACGTTGATAACTCTCGAAATGATCCAACCTAACTTTGAATTTTGTAGTTTTGATTTGGGATTTCCCATATTGATATGGCTATCCAGGAGTATAGCCTAAAATACACTCGCTCCAAGAAGCATATCTATACTACCGGACGTATTGAAAGTGGAATCGACGAGTGTTATGTGGGATGTTTAAATTTGCCACATCGAAAACTGAAGCTGGCATTTCGTCTGTAATTTTTTCAATGATCATAAATGACAGTTCCTTAGAATAGTTATTTTGTATAGACGAAATTGTTGTATTTGCGATTAGATTTATTTTTTTCTGAACTTGACCTACACCTGTGACTGGTATATTAATTTTGCGTCCGTTTAAGCCTAGCTCAGTACACATACTTCTTCTGATGAAGGTAGATTGTGAGCCTGAGTTTAATTTCAGTTAAGCGAGATGTAATAGGAACCTTTAATAATTTATTGTATTGAATTTGTTTAAGCAAATGATCGCGTATCTCCCCTTTTTTGTATAAATTTATTTTGAATGTCTTTAACATTATGAGTGTCTAACGTTTCTAATATCTCGAAATCTTTCGCTAAGAAAGGTTTCGAGATGTGTTAATTTCGGTTTTTTTTCTAACTTCGTTGAGTATTTTTCCCAATAGAGTTTCGTGATGATGATGATTTCTCTAAGTTTTTCAGTGCCCAAACGTGTTTGTTTACTTCGTCCAGAAATTTTCCTAGCGAATGAAAAGACTCCTTTGTAAGTATAGAGATTCTATTAGCTGTTTGGCTTTCCCATGCAAAGCTTCCTTCAAATAATAAAACTTGTGCATATGACAATGCGATATTTTTGTCTACAAGTGAATTGAAAATATCTATATCCTCATTATTTTTTGACAATTCTCATAATAATTGATTTATTAAATGAAAAATAACCTCAAATGACATGAGTTGACGTCTATTGTCATTTGATGTTGATCGATGTCTTATGATGTCTATTGAAGTCGATTCACGTCAATTCATTTCATTTGAGATCATTTAGGCAATGGGATCAATGTAATCACATTTTGGTTGATTTGATTAACTTTTTTTCTGATAATGCCCAATTTTTTTTTGGTTTGGCACATCATCAGCTATACAGGAATGCAAAAGAATCGAGCTCGCCACATGCTTCCTGCTACGATAGACGGACGTACAGAACGTTAGTAATATTTTGTAAAAAATTCGCTAAACAGCTGGATACAGGGGCAGAAATACGTGTGATACCAAAGCATGTTCTTAAATCTATTAATTCATAGTCATAAGGTAGTTCAAACTTCAGATTACGATACCTTGGGAAAAGTCAGATTAACATGTAAACTAAATAATACTCCAGTAAAAATTTTGAGTGCTGTAGTTAATACTATAAACCACATACCATTACCCGGTATTCAATCTGCCTTAGGCTCAATTTATTGAAACGAATTGATAGCGTAGTAAATAGCAAAAGTAATCTTTAATTGTTGTTTGTATTGGTGATGTGGAAAAGGAATTTTCAGAGGGGTGTGTGAGATTGGATGAATTTCCCAGCAAACATCGTATTTAATATTGATTTAATATTTAATAATGATATACCTAAAAAACACCAATTAAACTATATTCAACAATTTTACATGATAGGTTACGTAAAAAGTTGAATTATCTAAAAGGTAACTGAGTGGTTGAGCGCGCTTGTAATAGTTGGAAAAAAAGGCTTTATTTAGACCCGAGTCAATTAGAAGTGAACATTAATACTATCTGTAGAAGAAATATGTGTAAAGATAACTGGCAAACAATATTTCACTGTATTAGTCATGAGTGATGGATATAGACAAATTGTAATTGATCGAAGGAGTGCTGATTTATGTCGCTTTTGTATCTCCTTTGAAAGACACAAATTTTTAAGAATTCCTGTTGGAATATAAAATTGTAACAATTTTTTGACAATAAAGCATTTCTCTCCCTCTTTATTTTAAATAAAAAAAATTTTAATTATTTATGTCACTTAAGTTAACAGACCAATATGAGCAGATAAAAGAAACAATAAGCAGAAAATTAAATGTTAATTAAGTGCCACATTACGAAATATTTCGCTATGCGAGTTTTTAAGAAATTGGCTGTTCTGCTAACTTTAGAATGAAGTTAGCAGAGTAATGAAAACTAAATGTGGAAAATCAATAGATAATGAAAGTAGAATGCTACCTAAATCAAATTCTAATTAAATTCTTCGTTGCTCAATTATAGAAAAAATTTTTTTTGCATGAAATTGGCGACTGTTTTCGGAGAGTAGAGAAGCTTCACAATAAGACGAATAGTCGAGGGTTCGACTAATGCTAATTAAATGAATGCTTTATACATCTGTGAAAAATTCATTTTTCCGCATATGTACGAAAAAATGAGTTTTCTTAGCAGAACACTATCACTGGCGAAGAATTATAGACTCATGTGGCTTCATTACAGCCTGAATAATTATGCTAATGCTAATTATATGCTGCGAATATATATATATATATATATATATATATATATATATATATATATATATATATATATTCTTCTTTATCATTTATAGCTTTTTCGTTCTAATGACTGTGAATCAATTCAAGTATTTTTGAATCTTTATAATTGAGTTTATGTTTTTTTGATATTCCATGGTTCCTTTTATTTCAGTTTTGTTTTTAGCTTGATTTTAGTTTCTGTTTAACCTTGAATGTTGTTATCATTTTTTCCGGATAATTATTTTTTTTAATGCAGTTTTTGCTTTTTGAATAGCTACGTATCTAAATTCAGGATATGATAGTTGGATAGATCTATCTGCCAAACTTATTATTATTGATCTTTTTTGTGACATAGAATGACACGAATAATTGAAGATTAATATTTTGAGGACCAAGTTGGTTTCGTATACCATTCTGTTCTTATCTTAATGCAATCATCTACATTCGGAAAAAGAATAGAATATTTATACCAAAAAACCAAATAAGTAATATTATATATCAAGTGCCTTGTACTAATTGAGACGCTGTCTACATGGGGCAGACCTCTCAATATTTACAAAATAGACCAAAAGGTCATCAATAACTTCGTTAACGAACATCTCAGTAATTCGGAAATATACTGAGAGGTCATCAATACGATAAAAAAATAGGACTGCAATAAAGAATCATGAGATATCAAAAAAACATAAATTCAATTATAAGGATTCAAAAATTCTTAGAACGGAATCTAATACACGAAAAAGGGAATTTTTAGAAATGGTTCACATTCATAAGAACGAAAGAGCTATAAATGATAAAATATCTAAATAATTCAAGTAAAATGTATAGTTCTATTTTGTAAATTCTAATAAAACTAAATAATTCAATTGATAACTGCTACATATTTGAGATGTAGGGACCAAGGAAAAATTTTTCTTATTGAAACAATAAAAAATTTATCAAATTCTATAACTCCTCATGATCCGCTTTCATATCTCCTTGGTGCTAAAGCTAACTTACACAGTTTTTTATTTATTCCCGTAGTTTTAGCAGAGCTACTCAGTAAAATTAATGACATCACAAATGAATACACGTCTGGAACTGATGGACTTACATTATAAAAATGTTTTCATGTCTGCCCGTTGTATTTAATCACCTTACCACTTCAATTAACGTCTCAAAATGTGCGTTGTCAGATGATTCTATTAATTTGATTTTCTGGATAGTGATTTTTCTTCAAAGTATTTTTGAGTTTTTTTATTATTTCACGGTGATATTCTGGAGAAGTTAATTTTAATGCTCTATCTGTTAATTCTATAACGACGCTGTTTTTTTGTGATTTGGGATGGCATGAGTTATAAGTAAGATATCTTCAAGACCATGTTTCTTTTGTATAATACTTAGTTTTTATTTTATTATTGATTATAATAAGTGTCATGTCTAAGAAATTCAATTTGTTGTTGTTTTTAATTTCTAAAGTGAATTGGATACTTGGGTTAAATTTATGAAAGTTATCAAGGAATGTATTGCATTTTTTACTAGGAATTACCGCTAAACAGTCAACGTATCTTCTGAAAAACACTACATCAATATCCATATCATCCAGTATTTTCTCTTCTACATATTCCATAAGAATTTGCGCTAGACTTGAGGAAATTGGGATCCCATTGTACATCCGTTTAGTTGTAGGAAAATGTTGTCCTTATATTCTTTAGTTTTTTTATGATATCAGCTTATATACTTGAAATATGTACTGTATATGGTAATTTAATTTCATTTTTATATGGAAGAGCGAAATGATAATACTTCTCTTATATCTAAACGCATTTCAAATTCTACAAAAGCTTTAACCTCCCCCCATAATTCTAAAATGCCCAGATTTTAATAAATAATTTATTCTAACTACAGACGCTAAGCTAGAAATTTTTGAAAAGTTGGTTGGTCATACTGAACACACTATTTACACTACCACTACACCAACACTCACAATTACACTGTCTGACGCGTGTTTCTATAACCAAAAGTTATCGTCTTCAGAAACTGAAGATAAACTAAAACCCATTAAATCTGAATTACCAGATTTATACTAATTTTCTCACTAATAAACCTTCTCCCACGAAAATAATTGCAGTGGCAAAAACTCCTTGGCGGGAATCTTCACATTTATTCCTTATCGACTAAACTATAGAGTGGGCTGTAAGGAATAGACAATCCAATAATAAATTATTTGATGCCTTTGTCCTTATTTAAACTGTTCTTACATTTAGCAATTCCAATGCCATCAAAGATGGTAGAGAACAAAGAAGAAATTAAAAAAATCCTAGACAGATACCACAATGACCCAATATTTGGAGTACATGCAGACTATTAATAAAAAAAGGATGAATTTCAAATGGGAAAAATGGAGAAAGACGTATGGTAATATATAAAGCATTGGCACGAGTGTCAAGTAAACAAAGCTAAACCAGGTAATGAAAAGATTTTTATCATTACTCATACTGCTGTTAAACCGTTCAACATATGTGTATCTGTATATGTAGTGAAAACCGTTACTGTATAACAATACTGTGTGAACTAACAAAATGCGCGGCTATGATACCGGTTAAAAGCAAAGAAGTAGAGACAGTTGCGAATTTCATACCCATTTACGGTATAATGAAAGGAATGAAGACATACCAAGAAACAGAATATAAGAATGAAATCATGAGTACGCTAGCCGAACTATTAAAAATAAAATACAACTTTTATACTGCTTATCATCACGAATCGATGGGGAGTTGTGGAACACTTCACTGAACGTTTAACGAGTATGAAATTTTATAAATGAATCCAGAGATAATTGGTGTGAATTTGTGAGAATGTTTTCATATTATTATAATACGACACCCAATACGTATTATCGATACACTTCATTTGAATTACTTTATGATGGAAAACCTAACATACCTGAATTTTCGAGTAAAAGAGAACTATGTTACAATTCTGAAATATATCACAACGAGTTGAAGTTTAAACTACAGTACGCACATGATCGAGCTAGAGAATTTTAACTAAAATATGAGATAATTAGGAAACATAATAGTGAAAAAAACCACCAGTAAATTACAGAAAAGATACTTGGTTTCATCAAAGAAAAAGATACGAGCAAAATTTGATCCTCATTACCTACGAGCGTTTCAAATAACAAAAACAATAGGTGTGGACTGTGAAATCTCATCTCAAAGATATAAAAGGCGAATCGTTCATAAAAACCGATTGTTTTTGTATAATTCTAACGTTTGTACACAAGAATAGGTTCCGTGCATACTTTTTTTTTAACTTAACTACGTTTAGTATATCGTTCTTAATCACACACTATTTTCTAATTCTTTAAAACAATATATTAGTTTATAAAAAAAGAATAAATAAATTTATATACCTAAATGACACGCCAAAACGCATTTGTTGTCACATGAATGAGTGTGACGTTGTGTGACGTAGAAAGTAAGTAAAAAGACTCAAGTGAGGTTAGAAGTAAATACAGTTTAAATAGAGTTGTTAGGATTCTTTAAAAAAACACTCGCACGGCTGTGAGTATTCAATTTTGTAGAATACAAGATGACGTATCGTTGGTGCATTGTACCAGAATGTACAAACATTATAATAAAAAATAAATAAAAAAACAATAAATAAAGTTTTTGTGCAAGTCCTTCGAGAGAAAAAGCGACTAAAACAATGGTTTCAAGCTATAAGAAGGGATTATACGAGAGTCAAACTTGGCAGCAGTATATGTTTGTGAAGACCATTTCAATGTAAGTTTTGTCTATTGGTATTTAAAATCTGTCAACTTATTGTTATTTTTTACTGTAGCTTGAAACAGATTTGGAAAATTATATGATGTGGAAACTCACAGTGCAGAAAAATTCTAAAAAAACTGCTTTTCCAACCAAATTCGATTTCCAGAAAGACCGGAATAGGGCATTTCGTGAAACACATCGTCTGTTGGCATTAAAACGACAAACCTTCAAAGCTATCATCTTTATAACTATAACATAGCTATAACATTATAATAAAGTTCAAGCAAACAAATGTGATAATGACGTTACTATAAGAAAGTCCAATTAGTAGTACTTAGTATCTGCTTTTACTGTACGTATTTCAGCCGAAGTAAATAATTGATTATTAAAGAACGTAGCAACCATGAATACATCTACCTTAGGTATATTGTCCGATCTTGCTTCGATAATCCTATTTCGGACATAATTTCAATTAGAATAGTCTTTGAAACCCTTACAAAAACACAAATCGCACTAAACAACCAATTATCTCCACTCACAACAACAGAATGGCATTTGAAAGGCGATACGCGGCAACCACGTTTTTTACTTACTTTCTACGTCACAGCCGCAGTAACCAATAGAAACATGTTTTCTGTCATGTATTATTATTCAAATTATCACCAATATATATTTGTGACTTATAATATTTCAAGTTTTAATATAATATGAATCAACATAAATAAAAAGTGATATATAAATATGTTAAATACCCAAAATACCGACCACTAAAGGGACCCTATTGTAGAGAACATTAAACATGTTTTATCACATATAATATGGTTATAATACTATATTCAATGCCATAACAGATTGACAAAATAGTAACAATTAGGGAGAAAATTATAATTTCCTCCATTCTCAAGTTATACATGAAAATTATGTTTTTGTTTTATCCAGCATAGAATGTTTGAATGAAATAATATCAAATACTAGTTTTATTTGAATACAAACATATAGGTTTTTAATGAGGATATGCTTATTTATTATAATTATTAGTCAATTTAAGCGATATAGCACACTTTTATAACTAACATCACTAATGTTTATTCTTAAATACGTTTTTGTCGTAGATACTCGTTTTGATTTTGTCAAAAAATGTACTGAGAGCTTTACTTTAAACATTACCTGGTGTTTTCGATATAAAAAAAGAACTTTTTTAACCAATTTAATGTCCCTCCATAATTTAATAACCATTTTTGTCCATTGTTCCTTTTTGTCCTCGTATCTATTAAGGGTTAAAAAATAGTAATGCCATATACCATCTTATGATTATTGCATACTTTAGTTTTAGTTTCAATTTTATTATATATATTGCAAAAAACACATTTAACAAGAGATAATTTTATTTGCTAGTAAGTACCCGCTTTTATGACCATACACTTGGTTCAGATAAGTAGACCTTTTGCCTGCTTTTATTATACCATTAAATAAACAGATGGTTTTGTAAGTATATTTATGGTCTCATTGTAAATTATAATTTCTGAAAGTTGAAGGTAGCAACAAGCTCCTCATGTACATTTTTTCAGTCGCACATTATGAATGAATTTATCATCCCAACACATATTAATGTTAGTTATTTATTTCACGTTTTACCTATCCATAACTTCCTACAGTGATAATAGAAACAGCCTATTTAAAACTATAGAACAAATTAATTATTATTAAAAAATGTTACGTAAAAAAATCCTGGAGAAGAGCAATTTATATTTTCAACTGTAGTAGTTGGTGTCTTTTTTGTTACGTTATAACTATATTAAATATGACGCCTTGGATATATTTTTTTAATGGTATATATTTTTTGTATTGCACTTTAATAGGTTATAATTTCAAAAGTATATGACTCATGCTTGATTTACCTATAACAGATTTGTGAATAAAATAATTTTGTTAAATTAGTACCAGTTGTAATATAAATATATTTAACTCAACAATGAGCTCAGTTCTCATTTCTATATTATTTTGTGGTCAATCCAAAAAGTATAAATAGATAATACAATAAATAATATTTTCGATTATTATAATTTTTGGCTCTCCAATGTGAAACCAAGACCGGTCCTGGGTTAGTTGGTACACTTATAGGTAAGGATGAGGCCATTGTATAAATATCTTTACACAATGATAAAACTGACAAAACGATTATAACTAGGTATTTTAGTAGTAGTTGATAGGACAAATTTTTTTTCTTTATTAAGCGTTTTTTTACTTATTGGTTTTATCCAAATTTTCGCATTGATCCGTAACTTTCAATAAAAAGCCAATGAATATAATATTTATATTAAAATCATATTATTTAAATATCTTTGGTACGTATATACTTATTTGTATATTTTTTATTTCTGGTTTTGTTACAATTCTTTTGAATGGTCTTTTTTGTTTGATTTTAAAAACCCTTATTAAAGATAAGTATGAGAGTGTTTTTGCCGTTGTTGTGAGCATACCAAGAAATTTCAATAATGTGTAGTTGTTTTTGAGAATGATACACAGGTTTGGAATTATCTTTACACAATTCGGGAAAATTCTGTCATTCCGACGATGATATAAGATATAAATAGGGAAATTCCAAATATGGGTACTACTAGTCGTTATTCCATTTATATATTTATATATATTAATTTGGAGCAAAAGATAGACCTTCGTTCATCCTGCCTCATTTTCATTCAAGCATTTACTGGAAGAATTTACCCCGAACACCCTAAAAATGGAGACAGGAATATGTCGGGGATGTATTACAGACTACAAAAGAGCCGGCCCATCCGAAGCTCCTGAAGATCATTTTTTCCATTGTAAGGTGGACTGCTGCAACAAATGTTTATTTATCTATGATTCACGTCAAGCTGGTTCGGACCGGAAGAAGAAGACAGTGGAACAGACTAAGGTGGAGGAAGTAAAAGAGGATACAAAGGAGAATGGGATTTGGCGAGGTGATATGCACATGTTGAATTTGTAGTGCATTTCCAACTATTTCTTCAATAACCTTTCCAACAATTTGGGAATTACGGATAAAGGAATGTTTCAATCTTCTAAAACATTATAATTTCCAGTAGGTGAAACTCTGATAATTTTAAGCTTTTTTCACCTGGTAAAAAGTGATTTCCGCTAGTTTCGTATCAAAATTTTAGATTTGTGCAAAGAATGTTGATGTTGCGAAAAAAATCATTGGTATAAGTTTTGCAGATAATGAACTGTTCTTCATTTTTTACTCATACGAATATTCTGTGAATGTCATATTTTTGACGATATTGGTGAAAAATGAATTGTTGGAACTTTACGTATAGTTTTCAGTAGCGTTCCGGCCTTTCTCTCCCAGTAACATTTTGGAATTTCAAAGTACCAGGCGGGATCTATCAGCTTGAATGAACACTCTACAGGATTGGCCCAGCTTGTGCAAATTTTTACTCTCCAAAACGAAAGGGCAAAAACTTATCCTCCTTGTAACAAATTCCTAATACAACAAAACATCATTCTGCCAGTGATTACTCGAGAATTAGACATAACGTTACAGAGCCATTCTGTTATTAATATAAACACACGTAGCGAAAGGGTGATCAACTTTGGGTTATTATGAAAGAGAAATAATTAATTGATCTTTTATTTTTAATCAGTCTACTTTTTATAGTAGGAGATAATACACTTCTCTTCAATATATGAAGCTCTTGTATCTGTGTTATGTGCTCCCCATTACTTACATCTTTTTCTTTAGTCACGGCGATTTTTCATTTGCCTTTATACCCGCATTGCTTTTTTTTCAGAAACATTTTCCAATTCAAGAGTTATACAACAATAAATACATCTCTCTCTACTTACCTAGAATCATGTTCATAGACTTCTTAGCATTGTCCCTATAAATGACTGAATTTTCTGTTGATATTTAACGTGACTAGTGAGTTTTCACAAATAAACACCGAAGCAAAATTCGAATCCCAAACAATATTCGATTATCAATTATATGGAAAGATTCCTCCAGGCTTTCTAAAGCCATTGTTAGTATTTTGTAGGGAGGCAGTTTTTTCGTCAACAGTACAAACCAATCTGGTGGTATAGAACGTCACTCTTCTCTTTGAAATTTATCGATCGTTCAATAGAAAGCTACTTTGAATAATTAGTAAATTGTTTCGTCTAATAGTAGCAACTTACACTTCATGTGCCGAAAAATGCTAAGAACAGTGATTATCTACAATCAATGAAACAGGTCGATCTTTCATTGGTCTTGAGAAACGTTAGAAAATCTGTAGCGTTAAAAGCACAGTGTAAAATATGTAGTCTGCTCAGATCAGATACTGATCTAGAATAATATCCCACGGGTTAATATAGAAGCATTTCACCGAAATTCGTTTTAAAATAGGGCAGAGACTATAGGGTCTGGCGTTCGAAATGTTAGTTGAGAATGTTTTCTCATAAAGTCAAGTCATGCTCTTTCAGCCTTGACCTATAAAGTTATGAAATTTTAATGAATCCTGTCACCTCATTAATCAGTTCTTGTGTGTTATTGTTCGGTTAACCCATAAATTAGTATATTAAGAGGAATTTCAAAATTTTAAACTCTTTTAAAGAAACAGGCTAAAGCCTACCATCCTTTTTCACTGTTTTTCCAAAGAAATTCCTCGGTTAGTTGTTGTTTCATATTTGTACACCTTCCAAAAAATAAAAAATCAATTTAAGAGAAGAATAAAAATAAAATCATTATCATGTTGACAAGATTAAATTGATTCTATTTTTCCCTAAATTCAAAATTTCCATCTTACCCATAAGCTGGCTATAGTAATTATATCAGCTCAACTATAAACTAACAATTAGTTTATTTTGGTACAGGTATAATCCAAAAAATTTGTTGCAGCGATTAATTGATATAAGAAAACGGTTACTTTTTCTCACCTTTGTCAAATAATTCCACTGCCAAAAATGATGTCTTTCTATTAACACAGACAAATTAACAAATTTGCGTCACAGATCACTTTATTTTTTATATAGTTAATTCCTATTTTGCCGGCTCTTTCTGACTTACCCTTCTTTCCTTTAAGGAATACGATTTTTTTTGTGTACTGAACTAACTATAGTCTGTAGCCTGGAAATAACTTGATTATCGAAAAGAGTGCCAGACAGTGTATGTGTTGCCTTGAAAAGTGTATTCAGTAGGAATGCCACAAATAATTTGAGAAATTCTAACTTTGTTATTACTGATGTTTCAACTAAAAATAGCTTCTTTGTGAAGGTGATTTTAGACAATCACTGTCAAAAGTGGACAATTAATTTTGAAAAATTTCTGGTTTTGTTGTTTATCGTATTATGATAATTCGCAAATATATTATATATAATTTATTAATTATTTATACTGTTGATTTATTTGGAAATTTAAAGTAACATACCTGTCATTTCCTCCATGTGGACTTTTAACTAGCTTTACCGCGAATAAGAACTGTATAGCACATACCAGCAAACAACACAAATTAAGTGATAATGTCAAAGCGCACAACGCTAAAGTCACCTCGTAAACAACGACGTATTCCTCAGCAGTTATTACAGTTAATTGCTCCGACCTTAGTAACTCACGGACATCATTGGTAGTCACTGGTGATATTTTTAACAGAAATATCAATGAAAGCAATGCGAGTAACAAACTTACTAAACACAGCAACCCCAAGCTAACGAGCATCTCTTTGATTCCTACTTCTTTTGACTTAGCGATAAATTTATTGACCGCACTTTGGTTCCTTACTCGAGAAATATTTAGTCCCCCATTTAAGCTTTTATTTCCAGAGGGCAGTACGCTGTTACTGTACAAGGAGTGTTTTGAAGTGTCTAAATTTGTTGAATGGAGATGGGGAACATTTAGAGGGTATTGTTGAGATGTTCTGGAGATGTTTGCATTGGGAGAGCGGTAGCGATGATCCATTGGAGTCTCCAGGACCATGGAGCTGTCTGGCCTGGTACCTCGGCTTGAGATACCTCCATTTGTTATATGTTTCAGCATCTTCTAGAACCATTTGAGCGATGGGACGATTGATGTCACTGATGTAAGGTTTCTTCATAATATAGCTGCATGTTTTTATTTTATCTGAGAATTTTCTATGTCTTTACTGCTCATTATGTTACAGAAAACAGGAACATACTTTGAGAGTAATTGTGAAATCCTGTGTGGTTCTTCATTTGTTTTTTGTGCCTACAACAGAAGAAAATGGTAAATTTAAGTAGAGAACTAGTTTGACGATTTAACTATAATGAGATGTACGAAACATTCTGAATTAATAGAGTACATTAAAGAGTAGTAAAGAAGAAGGAAGTACGAGTACATTGAAAGGTGTCGTAAATCGAAATGTCGGTAACATTTACATTTTACATATTTCAATATCTCAACATGTTGGATGCGATTTTTTGATACAAAAAGGCCCAAAAGAAATATATCAATGATCAGGAGCAGTCTTCGATTTAATGCAGTTCTTCTGTTATTTGCTAAAATGTGCAAGAGCGTCATCACGTTTAACTCAATCTAATTGCCAATACAATTGGATGAAGCAGTGATACTGGTAAATCTTGATTAAAAAATGTAATTTCAACTCTGAACTAAGTCATCCAAGTGAAATACTTGAGCCGATTACATTGTTAATTAATAATAGATACCATATGTCTCAGACAACATTTTTGCGTATTAATTATCTCTCTATGTATTTATGCAAGCTGATAAAACTGTTCATGGCTAATTTATACCTAGGGCAACTTATTTCAGTAACTCGATAACTAAGGAGTAAACAGAAGTTGTTCATTCTTACAAAAAAGAAGTCGAACATTAAATTTGAAAAAATAAATATAATTTAGAAAAAGAAAGCTTTTAAAGCACATGAAACTAAAAATTGAAAATAATTTTCAAAATGAAATATTACTAGTATTTTTGTACGATTTGTTCCATATTCCTCGTACATTGAGCGCCTGACGACCTCACAAACTAGTATTTTTCAATAATTGTTGTGTTAAGCTTATTTTGAAAATTATAGCGTGTTTTTCAGTATATTTATTTTTAACTTTTTAGTTTCATATACTATGAAAAGTTTTTTTGGGTTTTTTAAGTATATTTATTTCCCACTTTTTAGTTCGATCTATTTTATATCGTCATTATTATTGTAAATCTCCAACGGAGGGTGCACGGATGTAAAATTTATTGCGAACGACATAATAAATTTTAAGATGTTAAATTCTAAAATAATACTGATACTCTTAATATATTTATTGACCTTGATGTTTTGGTAATATCATAACCTTACATCAAGAATATTTATTAATGTTTGTTAATGTTATAGCTACTATAGTGTGCCTCCCAGTACTACCGTTCTGTGCACCAGCATTAAATACTGTGATCCCGATTCAAAAGAAGGATTAATCGAGGATGGAGTGAAAATAGAGATAGTATACAACAGATCTGCCTTCTTTTCAAACCATTGGTCAGCAATTTGAAGCACAGAAGCAAACAAACCTATTTCGCATATCTAGTTGCTTAAAACGTCTGTTTTGACGCTCGGTGGTATGTTTCGGTTGACCAGTAGGTTTTATTTGTCCGCGCCTAACAGTCATTACAGTAAAATTCTGGCCACTGTTACTTTCGCGATAGGACAAACCAACACCCCGATCCCCCATTATATCACTTCTCTTAAAATCGCTTCAAAATCATTGAAAATTTTGGGTGTTTACCAACAACATTTGAAATAAAAGTTAAAAAAAATAGTATATCGGCAAAAACGAGATCACAACCTTCTAAGGATACATTACATTTGGAGAAATAGTGTTTTCATAAATATGTTTAGCAGTTCAGTACTTTAAAATTCATTGTGTAATAATATCTAAATTCTAAAGTGTGTGTTCTCCAAGTACTTTAACTTGCCACATTTATTATTTAGTTTTGAAATCTTTATTAACTAAATTTGAAATATTTTTCTCTTTCTGCATAGTTCTTGTAAGTCTAAGCATACCAGAATTAATTTTTTTCTTGTCTCATATTCCCAGTATTTCGGAAACATAATTTCATGGTTCTGAAAGTTTTTTACTTTTGTGCATAACACGTAACCACAACACCAGGTGTTTCCTCAACAGTGGCTCAAGTTTCGGTATATTCAATAATCAAAAGTAAGTTATTTGACTTTGTTTTTTAATAAAACGTTCGATTTATGTTAAAGGGTTGACATATTAACAGGTTACGAAAATATTTTGGAAGCTTTGTCTGTTTATATGCTTTCTGTATGGAGTGAAATATTTGCCTGTGGTGTTCTAACCTCAAAAAACCTACAAATTTTAGAAATTGTTTCAATTACTTAATATGAACCCAGACAATAGAGAGTGAGATGGGAAAGATAGCCATAAAATATAATGTGGTACTTTCGATTGATTTTTAATCTTCTATATTTTCCACAGACACCTAATCAATACAAACGGAATGCGACTACTAGTCGAGGTGTCTAGAGTGAAGACGATTTGAAAAATGTTATGGAAGAAGTACAAAATGGTGGATGACTGTTCATAGTACCTCTTTGATTTACAATATTCCACGAAAAGCATTAAAAAGAAGATTAAAACATAATAATTACATAAAGAGACCTATGGAACCATTAAAATTATATTTTTTTATTCACCAAAATGATTTATCGTTGATTTTTGATGAGCGCTATGAATAAAGTTTGATTTTGTATATAAATTCAATTTTATTTAATAAATTTTTTAGGGTCTTATAGTTACTAGGAATTACCGTATATCTACATGATTTTCAAGTAGAAATATTCCAGAAATGGTACACGGTACCTATAGATTTCTACCAAGAGTATTTTTTGGAGTAAAATTCAATAACGTTTTAGTTAATATAAACTTCATTTAACCTCAGTGTTCACAAATCCCCGCTATGAGAGGCAGACATAAAATAAATTTATTAGATTGGTCAGCTTACAACAAAACTTATAAGATGAACTGAACACCTTGTTCAGTATATTTTTTTTAAAGTCAGCAAATGAACCAACCCATTTTTTTATTTAAATAGAGAAAAGGCTACTTTTCAACACTTATTTTCAACGAAACTACTTGTGTTATTTTTTTACTTGTGGTCAAGTTCCTTACTAATTTTCAGGATCATAACTGGTTAGATACATGTATTGATCTTAACCTACAATAAATTCCTTTTAATAATTGTTAATGCTGCTCCATGTTCCACCGAGGTGAAAAAGTATGTAGCTGCAGTGAAACATACACATATTCATTAAGAAATAAAGAAAACTTTGCTTGCCAGAAATATAAGATAAGAAATGTAATTCACACACTATATATTTAAATATTAACTTTGTGATCACCACATAATTAATTTTTGGTTGCAGTCTTTTTTTTCAAATTTTAAAGCGTGTAAGCTATACTGAAAAGAATATATCAATAATTTCAAGGCAAACAACAGTTTTTTCAAAAAACCATCAATAAGTGAGCACCTTTCATATTTGTTGAACCAAAAATTGGTAGCATTATAATTTTGTTCTATATTTGTAGAATAAATTTTTTTCTTATATCTATCATGCAGCCTGACAACGATTTGCTAAGATCTAACCCTTCAAACAAAAGTAAATAACGTTTTCATTCTTTCTTATTATTATTTGAAGTTAACTAACATAATCTATACTTACCAATATGAA
The DNA here is from genome assembly GCA_026230145.1 of Diorhabda elongata. NCBI lineage: Eukaryota > Metazoa > Arthropoda > Insecta > Coleoptera > Chrysomelidae > Diorhabda > Diorhabda elongata. The sequence goes on along the minus strand of CM047937.1, from coordinate 19,276,599 downwards.
CATTCCCTCAATTTTCGAAGAATCACAAAATTAAATTTATCCTTATAACATCGTTTTTAAAGTAATTGAAATAACTTACCCTCTATAAACTTTTTTCGTAGAAGAATGTCTATTACAGTATAATCACATTCTATTAAGTATCACAACGACGATAAAGCAACTCATTTAACCATTGTTCCTTTTGCAACGAATCAATTGTGCCTTCGATGTGGAAATATAAGTCGAGAAGCCAAGCAACTGTTTTCAACGAATTTCTGTTATTCTTCCTGTGAATGCACCTGCGTCTGTATAGTTGATACAAACCTTGTAATTTCAGTGATGGTACTCTTACGGAAATAAGCCATATGGGCTATTTCAAACTATTAAGTCAAGTAAAATTACTTTTGTTATAATTCATAATTGGATTTTGTTGTAAATAAAATAAAACTCCATCTTATGAATATCTTAAAACATTTTTCGCAAATAAATTTTATTTTTTCAATGTTTGTCGGGCTTGAAATTTTCATTGGGAATTTCATTCTGAGCAACTAAATAATAATGAAGCTTTAATTGAGGAATATATTATAGTAGTGAAAAATCCGTTACTTTATTCATATATATAATTTATTTTTGAAAATACTTACCTAAAATTGTAAATCATTACTTGCGTGAAATATTCTCATACAGTTAGTAAAGAGCGTTTTAGTGAGCTCATGAAATATTTATGATTATTAAAAAGCATTACTACAACTGTTGATGATCCCACAAAAAATCCCACTAACTACCAAGAAGGAAATAATCAGGGAAACAAATCGCAGAAGACGAATCATTCTTCACCACGACAATGCGAACTCTCACACATCAGTTCAAATAAAAACGTTTTTGAACAGTCAATATGAAGTGAATTGATGAGTCATCTACCGTCCTTCTTTGGCACCCAAAGATTTCTTCTTATTCCCTCAGATCAAAAATAAATTGCGAGGTCAACGTTTTTATACACTCGAAGAAGCGGTTGATGCGTTCAAATCCTATGTTTTGGAGGTACCTCAATAAGAATGGGAAAATGCTTCGACAATTCGTTTCAACGCATGCAAAAGTGTATTGATCTGAATAGAGAATATTTTGAAAAACCCACATTCTTTTATAAATATTTGTTTTTATTTCTCTATCTCAAAATTTAAGTAGCAACCCTCTTATAATATGAAAGGTAAATTAGCATCAGGGTAAATTTTAAAGGAAGCTCAAAATATTATATACGCCTTGGTTACCTTTTTACACGTTTGTACAACGCAAGTTGTTGAAATTTTTAATAATGAATTATGATATTAAATTTTTTAACTCGGCATAATTTAATTTTGAAAGATTTTTGAACTGTTATTCATCATATAAAACTGGACCTTTTTTCAACTTTTCTCCCATACGAGATACTTCCCCTACCTTCCCCGTCCATAACTCATAATTAACTACACCATCCTGTCAAAATGAGACAGGTTTTCTTTTCTATGGTATTGAAATCAACTATAGTTATTCGATAAGTTCAAGTTAAAAGTGATATCAATAAGAATCAAATAAACAGAGAGCGCATAAATATTTAAATTAAGCATATCTAGTTTACATTCGTGACGTTACTGAGGGTCCTAATCGTTTTCTTCTTTTTTGTTTTCAAAAAGTTTTTTGGAGAAAAATAAGACGTTTCCACTATTTTGTTGACTTTAGATTATGTAATAAAAGGATGATGGTTTTGAACTCAAAGCAAATTTAATTGAATTATTACCTGGACATACATATTTTCATTTGTTTATTGATAAGAAAGTTAAAACGATACTAAGAATGTTCAGAGAAGTGTAAGAAAATGTGTAAATTAAATTAAGTCTATAAAACTTCCTTTTCAGCTGTTTTCATATTTTTTAACTCCTCTGAATAATTTCTGGAAATTATCCACAGTCAACAGTCTAGTCAACGAGTACTTTTTAGGTCAAACATTTTCCGCCAGCTCCTTAAAAATGATTGAGGTGTCATTCTATTCGTAAGCGCATGTAGAAAGAATTGAAGATTCGCTCACAAAAATTACCAAAGTTATAAACAATTAACAAGAAAAGGAGGTTTGTTTTTTTGCTTATATCTTATATATTGAAGATTTCAAAAAAGGAGAACATTTTCTAAAAAAATTTCTAACTCCCTTAACTGTAAGACCAATATTTATAATTTTTATCAAGAGCTGAAAATAAGTCCTAAAAAGAGTACTCGGGTTAGGGCAAGCCACGCCCCTTTCGAACATGTCAAAAAAATGATTATTTAAGCATAAGTAAATATTAGAGTTTTAATTTGAAAAAATTTAGGAACTTACAGGATAGATCCACAAATAATAATCTATCGGCACAAAATTTTTATCGTAATTTTTCAATATATTATGCATTTGTTAATTAACAATTTCATGTAGCTTGTAAATCAATATTGTAAGTGTGATAATTATTAAACTATAATTCTCAGATTTTTTCCATTCTTGGAGCCACTCTGCAGGAATTGTGTCGACCATTCCTACAGAAATCAGTTGTGGTCATTTACAATAAATTGTAATCATTTTATAATTAGTTCGTGTAAAATAAAGTTTTTAAAAAGTGTATTCTAAGTTAATTTAAGTTAATAAGTTAATCTAAGTTAATTTGAAAGTCGATAGAATAAAAAAATTGTTAATCTTCACATTGTTATTAACAATTTAAGTCGGCGACAAGTTAAAAAGTTAAATGATTCATTTGATGCTTAAAAATATTTTTTCATTAACAAATTTTTTCCGCCTTTAGTATCTAATATTGAGGAACAATTTTTTGCAAAATCATTATTTATTTTGTTCTTGGATAATTAAAAAATAACCGCTTTAATTTAAATTTTCATTGTTTATTGAGAAAACAATTTGTTATAAACAATAAAAATTTTTCAGCATATTTTTTTTCTTTTTATATACGACAAAAAACAACCACGTTTTTGTTTTTCATAAAAAAATTATTTATATTTTTTATCGCATTTGCACAATTTATTTCTTCATTTCTTCTATACTCTATTTTGGTTACAAATGTTTTAAACTCATCATATCTAAACGTATTATCTATTTAACTCTTCTTTGTCACTAGAAATGGAACCTGTAAATAAAACTTTTATTAAAATTCATAATGAAATTTTCCAAAAGAAATTATGAAGCATTTAAAGTAAAATGTTCTTAACCCATTAATGCCCAAAACTTTTAAAAAAATGTTATTTGAATCATTTTGTTTCAAAATGGTATTGAATAAATAAATAAACATCAATGGAGTGACGCCCCAATCACTTAGAGACTAATTTCTACCAAGCAATTTAGGATTTAGATTAGGATAATGACATCAAATAATTTTGAAATTATTTTTAACAATCAAATAAGTTATTAGAAAATTATAACTCCACAGTATGAACTAAAATATAAGTGTTTTACTAATATATTTCATCAATTTCATCTACAAACATCAACAATTTATATTTTACGGTTGATAGTACTTTGGAGGGAGCTAAAGATTGCATTTCTCACATAAGTAAATTGTTTTTACATGATACATACACTCTATATTTGGATTCTGTTTTCACAATCAAATGTCCTAACCGCACCAAACCAAGCTCATCTCTTCCTATATAAGATAGGTATGGTTAATGACCATATTCTGAAGAATGTACATAAGACATTTCCTCGGGAAATTGTAAAAGGTTTATTCTAGAACCTGATCCTGAAAAAATAATGCCACCCCTTTTTTGGACCGTATTTCAATCCTATATGTACGTATGAATTGATCGATCAAATCGATTCCTCCCTTATGAACTCATTCGAATCGAAATTCTTTTTATAATATCTATTCGCGGATTTTGGGGCCATAGTATACAATTTATCAAAACTGTAACGAAATTATTGTCATTTCATCAGATCATAGTCAATTTCCTATTGGAAATCATTTCATATTTACTCCATATTTCTCAAGAAAATGAATGTTTATTCTATAGAGGTAGTTTTCTTCAATTTACGTGATTTCCACGTAATATTCTCACAGGAATTTTTTGTTAAATTTATTCAAGTTATATTCTCATTATATTAAGAATACAATTTTTTTCCTGAAAAAAGTAGCAACTTCGGTTGCATCAAAATTTGAATATAATTTTTTGACCATAGTAATAGAAATTATTCTTGAATATGAAGCCAATAACTTCAAAAAAAGAAAATAACTCTAATCTTACTATAATTAAGACCAGCAGGTAACTGACAACAAAGAGATTTACCCAAAATAACTATGAGTCACATGATATTGTCAACTAAATCAATTGTTGATTTTTTATCTTCACCCTCTCAACATTCAAAGCTTGTCTAAAAGTTTAAAATTTCTTATTCTCAGAAAATTTTGAATTATCATGCAATTTCAGTTGCATTTGGTCACTAATGGGTTATGCAAGTAATTTTTTTAAATCAAAATATTTTCATTTCAATCAATTGCAAAAAATATAAGTACGTACAATACGAAATTTAAAAAAAAAAACATATTAATATATCAAATTTTTATAAATTATAAATATATTACCTGAATAAGTAAATATCTCTTGAAATGTAGGACATTGCTCGCCATCGAACCAGAAAAACTCTCAAATCAATATTCATTCACCCGCACTCTTTAACGTCAATGTCCATTTATCGTCTGAAATGAGTATTGCACCCCATGCAATACAACGTGCAATGCAATGCAAGACGCAATATTCCTTGATCTAAAGCGCAGATGAAGTTCAGTTGATCGTTTCGTGCAAAATCTCGCACTTGCAATTCTAGGAAGAAGTCTAGTTACTTCTTTTTTGTTCCTTCTTGTTCATTTCACTTAGCTTTGTTATTTTCACTTTTAAACCAGTCACAAAATATTAAATAAAATTTGATGTTGGCAAACGAAGTCCAATGAGCTTTCGAATTTTTTAAATTGTTATTTTACACACAACACTTTTTGAGATATTATTTTACTATTCTGTCATTGTACGTACCTCTTCAAACAATTAATTTCCACATCGTTTGTGAGGGACAAGTGTTGCGAGTTGTCGTGGCCCGGTGAGATGTCCAGAGTGTACCTGCGTGAAGTATCCACGGATTTCTACCACGAATGTTTTTTTACAAAATAAACTGAACTTTTGTGAAAAAAATTCAATAGACGAGACATATAATAACATTGTAATAGGCTACATAATTTTACTAACAAAAATTGAAGATTAAGTGGATATAAAAAATATTAAACATTCGTTTTTCTACATATTTCACGATTCTCAAGCGAAGACCTAAAAAATAAAAAAATAATAATAACTATTACAAAGTTCACTTAATGAAAAAGCAATTAACCAAAAAGTGTGATGTAAGTATTATTTATAACCCCAAAAAAATTAAATATAAAGTTTACATTTGGGCGCTGCCACGCATTGTTCGTTTGATATCGAAACCCCAAAATTTTTCAAAATTTTCTTCAACTATTGCAAAGGAAACTTGATAAAATACCTATTAACAAAAAATTGTGATGTAAGTATTTTTTATAACGCAAAAAAATTAATAAACTTGACGTTTGATTCTATTTCACAATATCTAAAGTTAATTACACTTCAATAGTTGTTGAAGCTAAACCAAAATGTAATCTGTAAAGTAATATTATAGGGAATCAATATCTTAAAATTTTTTGAAAACTGAAAACTACCTGTTTGTAATATTATTATTTATGGAATGAACACCTTTGTCGGAACGGTAACTTAATAAAAAAACATTCTACTAGAAATGGAGAGACCAGCAATAATTGGATCTGCAATAAACTCTTTTAAATTATATAACCAGTAATAAAATCTAATCTCTCACACAATGATAGGAACATGATGTTATTTGGTATGTGTTTCTCTTGTCAGTTATTGAGAAAAATTATCTACTACATTGAAATGCCTAGAATTTGACATACATTCGAATTTAATACAAATATCCTTTATAACATCATTATTAAATGACGACTTTTTATGGTGTATTATGTGTAACAGTCATTTAATAAAAACGTCAGCATTACTATTTTTTATAAAAAAGTAAATTCATCTTCCTAAGGAACATTTTTATATATTGCTTGTGTAGTTACTAATCGAGTAAAATCTTTTTCTGCACTAATTGTAATTCTTTTCATAATAATAAACGAAACCATGATGCCAATTTCATCAAAGTTTTCTGTAAAAACAAATTCAGTTTCTCAAGAAAAAAAGGGCCGGAGATAGTCTTACACCAATCACAATCCTCCCCTATCTCTGGAATTCGGGAAATATAGTTGCACTATTTACTCATACAATGTCAATGTTAAAAACTACTACTATACATTGTATAGCCAAATTCTGCATAGTTGTATATTTGAGCAATTTCTTGCATTTTGGCCGTGGCTATCCCGTGTGAAATTTCCCAGATATCCGAAAATTCTTGTTGCATACCATAGGATAAAAAGTTATTCGATATTCAAGTGTCCTTTGCAATAGTTAAGAAAATTTAAAAAATTTCAGGACTCAAACATAAACTTTATGAATTTTCTCTGGAGTTATAAAAAATACTTACATCAATTACATCTTTTGCAATAATTAGAGAAAATTTTAAGACATTTTTGGACTTCGATATTAAAACGAACGATGCGCGTCAGCGCTCAAACGTACGATTTATGAATGAAAAAATACTTACATCACAACTTTTTGTTAATAGGTTTCTTATTAATTCTTCTCGTTAAAGAAAATTTGAGAATGTTTTTTTATTTTTTAGGTTTTTGCTTCAGAATCGTAAAATATGTAGAAAACTTTAATAATGTTTTAACCACTTAATCTTCAATTTTGGTAGTAAAATTATGTATCCGATTATAATGTCATTATATATCTCCTCTAATGACATTTTTTCGCAAATGTTCAGTTTATTTGGTAAAAAAATATTTGCCGGCCCCGAAAACTCACTACTTGTCCCAAACAAACGATATGGAAATTAGTACAATGACAGGATAGTAAAATGACGTCTCAAAAAATGTCTGTAAATTAAGAATTTAAAAAATTCAAAAGCGTTCAATGCCAGCCTCTTTCTTTATTTTGAATCTTCCAATAAATATAACATCAAAGTTCAGTTACTACACTGACAAATTGGATCAATTATTATTATTTTCATAGTCAACTATTATACCAAAACGGTGTTTAAGTTATAATTCATTACCAATCATGATAAAAAATACCCATTGGTCTAGACGAAACGTGCAAACCCAGTTTATTTTTACTTAAACAGATTTCAGATCAGAGCGTTACTTGCTTTGAATATTCATATTTTGGACTTGTAATGGGTAAAATATTTTCACTACCAATAAATACATACGAGGATGTATTGATATCTAGTAAGCCTAGACCAGATCCATGCATAAACAAAATATTGCGTTACCATAGCAACGAACAATAACTTATTAGAAGTGTGAGTGTAAAGTTTGACGTCAAAAAAGTAAACTGATATATGAAGCAATGAATATTTCATTCGAATGCGTTCATCATATAGTTCACGTCAATTTGGACTTGAGAAAAACTGCTGCAAAATGGATCCCCAAATGTTTGAATGTTGACCAATAGCGTGCAAGGTAGAAGCATCGCATTCGATCTGTGCTCGATTTGAAAACGATGTAGACTTCTTATACCGAATTGTTACTATGGATGAAACTTGGGTACATTTCCACGATCCAGCAACAAAGCAACAATCGATGGAATGGCGACACTCTGGTTCTCCAAGACCTAAGAACCCTTTGCTTTTCTTGGGCGTTTGTTGTTATTCTTAGATATTTATACGGAAGTTATTATATATCATTGATTGTTTACACTATGTCAAATTAAATTACCCTATTTGACATAGTAAATGAATCTAGCATAGACGGTAAATATGTTTTCATTCGAATGAGTGTAGGTAATTTAAAAGTCAAATAGAAGCTAATACGAGGTTTTCTGCTAGTTAATGAATATAATTTTCTACTTTCTATGAGTAACTGAAGCTTAACAATTCATTATATATATATATATATATATATATATATATATATATATATATAGTGAAATGTATATTCTTCTATTTTAATAGAATCACTCCACCACCACACCATCTCTACTTTCTTTTATCATTTCATAACATCTACGAGCGTACAAACAATTTATTAATTCGGAAAATATTCGATTTCTCCTTTTTAACATATCTAGCATAAGTAAATGTGTATTTATCAAATAAATTCAACAAGATTATACATAACGAATAATGTAATTCCAAATTTCTCGAGCAACACGTAATGTATAATTCGTGCTTTTACCTCCTCAACATTTTCCGACTTGGTCTTGAAAACTGAATTACCACCATAACAAAGTCCAAAGACATCTGCACTTGAAATTTCATCTGTGAAAACCGAAGCCAGCCGTTGTAGTGAATAGTGCTCATAAAAATGTTCTTGTGAGCGTTCAACACGGAAAACTAGATACGGCATTTAAACCGTTTTATATCAACGGACATAACTTGTATCTAATTAATTGATATTGGGCATAAGCATCTACTGTGCACACTGTTTATACTACCACTACACTACAGTTTACCTTCAGACTCTGAAAACGATAACTTGGTTAGGTTAGGTTAGGTCAGACAGTGTAATCGGTGTTATACCAATAATCCTAATTTACCAGATTGTAGAAGCTACTTACAATATGGTGCACATCCGCATTATGTGATATAGTTAAGTAATCCAAAACAACCCTTTTCACAGTGGCGCATCATCATCAATTAATTATTAATTATTATGAACTCCAGCCTCTGTCAGTTTTATAGATTCCCCTTCAACCCCATTAAGGTATCGTCTTCAATTATTTATTATTTAATTATTATTAATGTGACAATAATGGACCATAAATATAAATATCTAATTGTATAATTATTATTGTATAACATAAGAACTAATATAAAAAGAAACCTGTAAAACTAATACTTAGATCATTCAATTTGATATTCGCCTAGTACGCCAGTCAGATTGGTGCAACCACTTGTAACATTAAAATCTTAGTTCATTCAATTTTATATTCGCCTAGTACGCCAGTCAGATTGGTGTAATCACTTGTAACATTAAATTCTTGGTTCATTCAATTTGATATTCGCCTAGTACGCTAGTCAGATTGGTGAAACCAATTGTAACATTAAATTCTTAGTTCATTGAATTTGATATTCCCCTAGTACGCCAGTCAGATTGGTGTAATCACTTGTAACATTAAATTTTTAGTTCATTCAATTTGATATCTAGTACGCCAGTCAGATTTTTGTAATCACTTGTAACATTAAATTGTTAGTTCATTCAATTTGATATTCGTCTAGTACGCCAGTCAGATTGGTGTAATCACTTGTAACATAAGAATATTAGTTCATTTAATTTAGTATTCGCCTAGTACGCCAGTCAGATTGGTGTAACCTATTGTAACATGAAAATCTTAGTTCATTCAATTCGATATTCGCCTAGTACGCCAGTCAGATTGGTGTAACCACTTCTAAAATTAAATTCTTAGTTCATTCAATTTGATATTCGCCTAGTACGCCAGTCAGATTGGTGTAACCACTTGTAACATTAGAATCTTAGTTCATTCCATATGATATTAGCCTAGTACGCCAGTCAGATTGGTGTAACTAATTGTAACATTAGAATCTCAGTTCAATCAATTTGATATTCGCCTATTGTGCCAGTCAGATTGGTGTAATCACTTGTAACATAAAAATCTTAGTTCATTCAATTTGATATTCCCCTAGTACGCCAGTCAGATTGGTGTAATCACTTGTAACATTAAATTTTTAGTTCATTCAATTTGATATCTAGTACGCCAGTCAGATTTTTGTAATCACTTGTAACATTAAATTGTTAGTTCATTCAATTTGATATTCGTCTAGTACGCCAATCAGATTGGTGTAATCACTTGTAACATTAGAATATTAGTTCATTTAATTTGGTATTCGCCTAGTACGCCAGTCAGATTGGTGTAACCTATTGTAACATGAAAATCTTAGTTCATTCAATTCGATATTCGCCTAGTACGCCAGTCAGATTGGTGTAACCTATTTTAACATTAAAATGTTAGTTCATTCAATTTGATATTCGCCTAGTACGCCAGTCAGATTGGTGTAACCACTTCTAAAATTAAATTCTTAGTTCATTCAATTTGATATTCGCCTAGTACGCCAGTCAGATTGGTGTAACCAATTGTAACATTAGAATCTCAGTTCAATCAATTTGATATTCGCCTATTGTGCCAGTCAGATTGGTGTAATCACTTGTAACATAAAAATCTTAGTTCATTCAATTTGATATTCGTCTAGCACGCCAGTCAGATTGGTGTAACCACTTTTAACAAAAGAAACTTAGTTCATTAAATTTTATATTCGCTTGGTATGCCAGTCAGATTGGTGTATCCACTTGTAACATTAGAATCTTAGTTCATTCCATTTGATATACGCCTAGTATGTCAGTCAGATTGGTGTAACCACTTATAAATTCAAAATCTTAGTTCATTCAATTTGATATTCGCCTAGTACGCCAGTCAGATTGGTGTAACCACTTGTAACATTAGGATCTTAGTTCATTCCATATGATATTAGCCTAGTAAGCCAGTCAGATTGGTGTAACCAATTGTAACATTAAAATCTCATTTCAATCAATTCGATATTCGCCTAGTACGCCAGTCAGATTGGTGTATCCACTTGTAACGTTAGAATCTTAGTTCATTCCATTTGATATACGCCTAGTATGCCAGTCAGATTGGTCTAACCACTTGTAAATTCAAAGTCTTAGTTCATTCAATTTGATATTCGCCTAGTACGTTAGTCAGATTGGTGTAACCACTTGTAACATTAAAATCTAAGTACATTCAATTTGATATTCGTCCAGTACGCCAGTCAGATTGATGTAACCACTTGTAACATTAAAATCTTAGTTCATTCAATTTGATAATCACCTAATACGCCAGTCAGCTTGGTGTAACCTATTGTAACATTAAAATCTTAGTTCATTCAGTTCGATATTCACCTAGTACGCCAATCAGATTGGTGTAATCACTTGTAACATGAAAATCTTAGTTCATTCAATTCGATATTCGCCTAGTACACCAGTCAGATTGGTGTAATCACTTGTAACATTAAAATCTTAGTTCATTCAATTTGATATTCACTTAGTCCGCCAGTCAGATTGGTGTAACCTATTTTAACATTAAAATCTTAGTTCATTCAATTTGATATTCGCCTAGTACGCCAGTCAGATTGGTGTAACCACTTTTAACATTGAATTCTTAGTTCATTCAATTTGATATACGCCTAGTACGTCAGTCAGATTGGTGTAACCACTTGTAACATTGGAATCTTAGTTCATTCCATATGATATTAGTCTAGTACGCCAGTCAGATTGGTGTAACCAATTGTAACATTGAAATCTCAGTTCAATCAATTTGATATTCGACTATTATGCCAGTCAGATTGGTGTAATCACTTGTAACATAAAAATCTTAGTTCATTCAATTTGATATTCGTCTAGCACGCCAGTCAGATTGGTGTAACCACTTTTAACAAGAGAAACTTAGTTCATTAAATTTTATATTCGCTTAGTATGCCAGTCAGATTGGTGTATCCACTTGTAACATTAGAATCTTAGTTCATTCCATTTGATATACGCCTAGTACGCCAGTCAGATTGGTGTAACCACTTCTAACATTAAATTCTTAGTTCATTCAATTTTATATTCGCCTAGTACGCCAGTCAGATTGGTGTAACCACTTGTAACATTAGAATCTTAGTTCATTCCATATGATATTAGCCTAGTACGCCAGTCAGATTGGTGTAACCAATTGTAACATTAAAATCTCAGTTCAATCAATTCGATATTCGCCTAGTACGCCAGTCAGATTGGTGTATCCACTTGTAACATTAGAATCTTAGTTCATTCCATTTGATATACGCCTAGTATGCCAGTCAGATTGGTGTAACCACTTGTAAATTCAAAATCTTAGTTCATTCAATTTGATATTCGCCTAGTACGTTAGTCAGATTGGTGTAACCACTTGTAACATTAAAATCTTAGTTCTTTCAATTTAATATTCGTCCAGTACGCCAGTCAGATTGATGTAACCACTTGTAACATTAAAATCTTAGTTCATTCAATTTGATATTCGCTTAATACGCCAGTCAGATTGGTGTAATCACTTGTAACATCTAAACCTTAGTTCATTTAATTTGATATTCGCCTAGTACGCCAGTCAGATTGGTGTAACCACTTGTAACATTAAAATCTTAGTTCATTCAATTTAATATTCTTCCAGTACGCCAGTCAGATTGATGTAACCACTTGTAACATTAAAATCTTAGTTCATTCAATTTGATATTCGCCTAATACGCCAGTCAGATTGGTGTAATCACTTGTAATATCTAAACCTTAGTTCATTTAATTTGTTATTCGCCTAGTACGCTAGTCAGATTGGTGTAATCACTTGTAACATTAAAATCTTAGTTCATTCAATTTGATATTCGCCTAATACGCCAGTCAGATTGGTGTAATCACTTGTAACATCTAAACCTTAGTTTAATTTGATATTCGCCTAGTACGCCAGTCAGATTGGTGTAACCACTTGTAACATTAACTTCTTAGTTCATTCAATTTGATATTCGTCTAGTTCGCCAGTCAGATTGGTGTAACCACTTGTAACATTAAATTCTTAGTTCATTCAATTTGATATTCGCCTAATACGCCAGTCAGATTGGTGTAATCACTTGTAACATTAAATTCTTAGTTCATTTAATTTGATATTCGCCTAGTACGCCAGTCAGATTGGTGTAACCACTTGTAACAATAAAATCTTAGTTCATTCATTTTGATATTCAGCTAGTACGCCAATAAGATTGCTGTAACCACTTGTAACATCAAAATCTTGGTTCATTCAATTTAACATTCGCCTAGTACGCCAGTCAGATTGGTGTAATCACTTGTAACATTAAATTCTTAGTTCATTCAATTCGATATTCGCCTAGTACGCCAGTCAGATTGGTGTAACCACTTGTAACATTAAATTCTTAGTTCATTCAATTTGATATTCGCCTAATACGCCAGTCAGATTGGTGTAATCACTTGTAACATTAAATTCTTAGTTCATTCAATTTGATATTCGCCTAGTACGCCAGTCAGATTGGTGTAACCACTTGTAACATTAAATTCTTAGTTCATTCAATTTGATATTCGCCTAATACGCCAGTCAGATTGGTGTAATCACTTGTAACATTAAATTCTTAGTTCATTCAATTTGATATTCGCCTAGTACGCCAGTCAGATTGGTGTAACCACTTGTAACATTAAAGTCTTAGTTCATTCAATTTGATATTCGCCTAATGCGCCAGTCAGATTGGTGTAATCACATGTAACATCTAAACCTTAGTTCATTTAATTTGATATTCGCCTAGTACGCCAGTCAGATTGGTGTAACCACTTGTAACATTAACTTCTTAGTTCATTCAATTTGATATTCGTCTAGTACGCCATTCAAATTGGTGTAACCAATTGTAACATTCAAATCTCAGTTCAATCAATTCGATATTCGCCTAGTACGCCAGTCAGATTGGTGTATCCACTTGTAACATTAGAATCTTAGTTCATTCCATTTGATATACGCCTAGTATGCCAGTCAGATTGGTGTAACCACTTGTAAATTCCAAATCTTAGTTCATTCAATTTGATATTCGCCTAGTACGTTAGTCAGATTGGTGTAACCACTTGTAACATTAAAATCTTCGTTCATTCAATTTGATATCCGTCCAGTACGCCAGTCAGATTGATGTAACCACTTGTAACATTAAAATCTTAGTTCATTCAATTTCATATTCGCCTAATACGCCAGTCAGATTGGTGTAATCACTTGTAAAATCTAAACCTTAGTTCATTGGTATTGTACATGTTATGTCGAGGTTGACGGCGTGTTTGATTCATAACAAAAATATACTGAAAAAAAAAAGTGGAAAAATATATGCTAAAGAATAGGAATTCTATAAGTGAAGTTGTGTCTTTCTATAATAATTGAAAGCACTGTGGAAATCTGCATATTTGATGGTAACTTTTAATTTTCATGAAAGATAACCTCAAAAATGAAATGCGAAATTTGTAAACAAATCAAAGTTAAAAATAAGGACCTTTTTGATTGTGATGGATGTAGAGATGCAATATGCAAAGATTGTGGAGTGCTTACAGCATCAGAAGTAAAAGTTTTACAGCTTTCTTCCCGAGTAATGAAATTATACTGTCAAAAATGTAATAATGGAAAATCCTTGGAGTTAATCAATAAGTTATTATTGAGTAAGGAAACAATAATAGATGATAAAACAACAATAATTTACCTTCTACAAGAAGAAATTGATGAATTAAAAAAGAAGTTAGCTAATGGACAAGGTGATTACAGTCTGGCAGTGAAAAAACAGAAGGAAGAAGTCATAATAGTAAAACCAAAGGATAGTGCCCAAACAAGTGAATCTACAAAAAAGACAATAGAAGAAAAAATTAATCCCAGTGGACTTGGAATTGGTGTATCAAAAATTAAGTACATACGAGATGGAGGAGTGGCAATAAAGTGCAATGAGAATGGAAAAGAAAAGGTACAGAATGTGTGCGAAAGCATTAAAACTTCTTTGGGTCATTCATATAAAGTAAATATACCCGAAAAGAAAAATCCTAGAATAATAGTATTTAATGTAGATCCAAAAGAGTTAGAAGATGAGGACAGTCTCATAGAGAAAATTATTTTACAGAATTTGATAAATACTGAGCTACAGGAGAGAGAATTAAAGATAGTGCATAAAATTAAAACATACAGAGGAAACATGAATATCATTCTGCAAATGGATGTACATACATACGAATGCATTGAGAATAGGAAAAAAATACATATAGGATGGAAAAGTTGTTTTTTCAATGACAGTCTAAATGTAAAGCAGTGCTATAACTGCTGGAAGTTTGAACATCTCGCGAAAGAATGCAAAAAGGAAACACCTACATGTCAAATATGTGCAGGAGAACATAAAGCAACTGAGTGTAACTCAAGAGATATATGTTGCGCAAATTGTAAATATGCAGCAGAAATATTAAAAATACCACACATTGATAGTAAACATAAGGCATATGAAAAAACCTGCGAAGCGTATAAAAGAGTAGTAGAACAGTTACAAGAAAAAATAAAATATCCTGAAATACATAGAAGAAACAACGTAATATAGCAACCAGGACCAAGTATCTTATATTTAAATATACAGGGATTAAGTACACACAAAACAGAGCTAACGTGGATTGCAAATCAAAATAAACCAAATATTATATGTCTCTCAGAAACTCACGTTACTCAAGATTTTACCTCAAATGAAATAGAGATTATAGGATATAACTCGGTAATTAGTTTTTCTACAAGTGCCCATACAGGAGGAACAATAATATACATAAAAAAAGGATATAGGTATAAAGAAATTCTTAATATAAATGATAATAGAAATGTATGGATAACAGGAATTGAAATTGCCTTGGAAAAACAAAAATATTATCTATATTCTTTATATCACTCACCGAGCACAAGTGATGCAGAGTTCTTAAATAAACTTGATAACTTCATGGAAAACCTGAACCAGGATGCAATTATTATAATTTTGGTTGATTTCAATATAGATCTGGCAAGTAATCACTTTTATAGTATTAAACTTAATGATCTAATCGCAAAGCATGGTATCTACCAGCTGATTGATAAGTATATTCGAGTAACAAGGATATCATCCACAAAAATTGATCTTCTTCTCACAAACCAAAAGAATATTAACTACAAAGTACTAACAACCCCTAAAATTACCGATCATTCAATTATTACAGTAAATCTTAAAAGTAAATATATTGAAAAACGTAAAGAAAAAAGTTATAGAAACTACAAATCTATGGATGTAATAGGATTCCAACTTAAACTTATGGACATGGTATGGCCTCAGTCACAAGACACAAACAAATTAGCTGAATGTTTAATCGATAATCTACTATGTGCACTAAATCAGTTTGCTCCAGAAAGAACAGTGGTATATACGGAAAAATTTGGAGATAAGAAGTGGTGGAATGAAGAGATAAGTAATGAAATTAAACTAAGAGATCATCTATATCAAAGAGCCATAGTAACAAAAGCTGATGAGGACTGGAACAATTATAGACAACAAAGAAACAAAGTTGTATCAATGATCAGAAATAAGAAAACTAATTATTTCAATGATAAGATTGACTTGTTGAAGGACGACCCCACAGAAATGTGGAAAACAATAAAAAAACTTATAAATTCCAAAACAAATGAGGGACCTAAACCCGAAATAATATTTGATAATAAACGAATCACAGGTAAAGAAATAAGTGAACAATTTAACATATTTTTCCTAGACAGTATTAAAGAAATAGTGAAAAATAATAATCAAAATGAAATTGTAAGTAATATAGAAGTTAAATGCGTAATGGAAAAATTTAAAATTTTAGAAATGACAGATCTACGAAAAATAGTAAAAAAGATGAAAAATAAAGAAAGTAATACTGATGGTATCACGGTACAAATATTAAAATACGGGTTTGAAGCAATAGGAGACAAATTTCTTAAAATAATTAACAGCAGCCTAGAGAAGGGAATTTTTCCAAACTCTTGGAAGAACAGTATGGTCATCCCAGTTGAAAAAGTTAAGGATACTATTAAATGTGAGGAGTTCAGGCCTATCAATATGGTGCCACCATATGAAAAACTCCTTGAAATATGTGTAAATGATCAAATAGTGAAATATATTGAAGAAAATAAAATCTTTACTGACTATCAGACAGGTTTTAGGCATAAAAATTCGTGTGAAAGCGCTTTACAAACTGTGATATTTAATTGGAAAGAGGCATTGGAAGAGGGTCATCTTGTCGGTGTAGTTTTCTTAGATTTTAAGCGTGCCTTTGAGACAATCTCCAGGCAGCTACTATTACACAAAATGGAAAAATATGGGTTTGGATCATCCATTCTCAAGTGGTTTCAAGATTACTTAACTGATAGGACCCAAGTAACTAAGTACAATAATATTTCAGCAGCTGTTCAAACCACTTATGGTGTACCACAGGGAACGGTGTTGGGACCTACTCTATTTATTCTATATATAAATGACATTGTTAAGGCTATAAAAAAGTGTAGAATCCAGCTGTTTGCTGATGACACTATGATATATACTGTGGGTGATAATGTTGATGAAATAATACAAACACTAAATGAAGAACTCAGTAATTTATTTGAATGGTTGAATATCAACTCTCTCAGACTTAATATAAATAAAACTAAATTGATTATTCTGAAAAATAAAAATAAGGTATTGACTCTCAATGCAAACAGTGTAGTTAAAATAGACAATGAAATGGTTGAAAGGGTAGTACAGTATAAGTACCTAGGTTGTATAATAGACGAAAATTTATCGTTTTCTGAGCATTATAAATTTATAACAAATAAAATTGCTAAAAAAAGTAATGTATTAGGACGTACGTCACAAAACTTGAGTTGCTGGTCTAAGTTAACTATTTATAAAACTATCATTGCTCCATATTTTTATTTTTGTTCCACATTGTTATTTTTGATGAATTATACCCAGATAGATATCTTACAGAAAAAACAAAATAAGGCATTACGTATGATTTTGAACTGTGACAGATATGCTAGAATAACTGATATGCTAAAAACAACAAATCTTTTAAGTGTAAGGCAAATTATAACTTATAATACTATGATATTTATTTACAAGATGTTGAATGATTTAGTACCTAAACACCTACTCCAAAACTGTAAATTTGTAAGAGATATACGTAAATATGATACACGGTCACAAAATAATTTTTATATAAATAGGGTATCTACTAATTTCAGCCAGAATAGCTTATTTTACAAAGGTTTAAAGCAATAAAATAAACTGCCTGAAAGCGTCAGGCATTCGGGTAGTCTATCGCAGTTCAAGAATTTGTGCAAAACATTTATAAGAGAGAATATTGTTATATAAGTGGTAGCTATTTATCTGGAAGTACTATATTTGATTTATTTATCTTCTTTCTGTGTGAATATGGAATTTTGTATATGTATATGTTCTAGCCAAGTGCTATTAATAAAGATTATTATTATTATTATTTAATTTGATATTCGCCTAGTACGCCAGTCAGATTGGTGTAACCACTTGTAACATTAACTTCTTAGTTCATTCAATTTGATATTCGCCTAGTACGTTAGTCAGATTGGTGTAACCACTTGTAACATTAAAATCTTAGTTCATTCAATTTGAAACTCGTCTAGTACGCCAGTCAGATTGGTGTAACCACTTGTAACATTAAATTCTTAGTTCATTCAATTTGATATTCGCCTAATACGCCAGTCAGATTGGTGTAATCACTTGTAACAATAGAATCTTAGTTCATTCATTTTGATATTCAGCTAGTACGCCAATAAGATTGCTGTAACCACTTGTAACATCAAAATCTTGGTTCATTCAATTTAACATTCGCCTAGTACGCCAGTCAGATTGGTGTATTCACTTGTAACATTAAAATCTTAGTTCATTCAATTTGATATTCGCCTAATACGCCAGTCAGATTGGTGTAATCACTTGTAACATCTAGACCTTAGTTCATTTAATTTGATATTCGCCTAGTACGCCAGTCAGATTGGTGTAATCACTTGTAACAATAAAATCTTAGTTCATTCATTTTGATATTCAGCTAGTACGCCAATAAGATTGCTGTAACCACTTGTAACATCAAAATCTTGGTTCATTCAATTCAACATTCGCCTAGTACGCCAGTCAGATTGGTGTATTCACTTGTAACATTAAAATCTTAGTTCATTCAATTTGATATTCGCCTAATACGCCAGTCAGATTGGTGTAATCACTTGTAACATCTAGACCTTAGTTCATTTAATTTGATATTCGCCTAGTACGCCAGTCAGATTGGTGTAATCACTTGTAACAATAGAATCTTAGTTCATTCATTTTGATATTCAGCTAGTACGCCAATAAGATTGCTGTAACCACTTGTAACATCAAAATCTTGGTTCATTCAATGTAACATTCGCCTAGTACGCCAGTCAGATTGGTGTAATCACTTGTAACATCTAAACCTTAGTTCATTTGATTTGATATTCGCCTAGTACGCCAGTCAGATTGGTGTAACCACTTGTAACAATAAAAACTTAGTTCATTCATTTTGATATTCAGCTAGTACGCCAATAAGATTGCTGTAACCACTTGTAACATCAAAATCTTGGATCATTCAATTTAACATTCGCCTAGTACGCCAGTCAGATTGGTGTTATCACTTGTAACATTAAATTCTTAGTTCATTCAATTTGATATTCGCCTAGTACGCCAGTCAGATTGGTGTAACCACTTGTAACATTAAATTATTAGTTCATTCAATTTGATATTCGCCTAATACGCCAGTCAGACTGGTGTAATCACTTGTAACATTAAATTCTTAGTTCATTCAATTTGATATTCGCCTAGTACGCCAGTCAGATTGGTGTAATCACTTGTAACATTAAAGTTTTAGTTCATTCAATTTGATATTCGCCTAATACGCCAGTCAGATTGGTGTAATCACATGTAACATCTAAACCTTAGTTCATTTAATTTGATATTCGCCTAGTACGCCAGTCAGATTGGTGTAACCACTTGTAACATTAACTTCTTAGTTCATTCAATTTGATATTCGTCTAGTACGCCGGTCAAATTGGTGTAACCAATTGTAACATTCAAATCTCAGTTCAATCAATTCGATATTCGCCTAGTACGCCAGTCAGATTGGTGTATCCACTTGTAACATTAGAATCTTAGTTCATTCAATTTGATATTCGCATAGTACGTTAGTCAGATTGGTGTAACCACTTGTAACATTAACTTCTTAGATCATTCAATTTGATATTCGTCTAGTACGCCAGTCAAATTGGTGTAACCAATTGTAACATTCAAATCTCAGTTCAATCAATTCGATATTCGCCTAGTACGCCAGTCAGATTGGTGTATCCACTTGAAACATTAGAATCTTAGTTCATTCCATTTGATATACGCCTAGTATGCCAGTCAGATTGGTGTAACCACTTGTAAATTCAAAATCTTAGTTCATTCAATTTGATATTCGCCTAATACGTTAGTCAGATTGGTGTAACCACTTGTAACATTAAAATCTTAGTTCATTCAATTTATTATTCGTCCAGTACGCCAGTCAGATTGATGTAACCACTTGTAACATTAAAATCTTAGTTCATTCAATTTGATATTCGCCTAATACGCCAGTCAGATTGGTGTAATCACTTGTAACATTAAATTCTTAGTTCATTCAATTTGATATTCGCCTAGTACGCCAGTCAGATTGGTGTAACCACTTGTAACATTAAAGTCTTAGTTCATTCAATTTGATATTCGCCTAATACGCCAGTCAGATTGGTGTAATCACATGTAACATCTAAACCTTAGTTCATTTAATTTAACATTCGCCTAGTACGCCAGTCAGATTGGTGTATTCACTTGTAACATTAAAATCTTAGTTCATTCAATTTGATATTCGCCTAATACGCCAGTCAGATTGGTGTAATCACTTGTAACATCTAGACCTTAGTTCATTTAATTTGATATTCGCCTAGTACGCCAGTCAGATTGGTGTAATCACTTGTAACAATAAAATCTTAGTTCATTCATTTTGATATTCAGCTAGTACGCCAATAAGATTGCTGTAACCAAATGTAACATCAAAATCTTGGTTCATTCAATGTAACATTCGCCTAGTACGCCAGTCAGATTGGTGTAATCACTTGTAACATTAAAATCTTAGTTCATTCAATTTGATATTCGCCTAATACGCCAGTCAGATTTGTGTAATCACTTGTAACATCTAAACCTTAGTTCATTTGATTTGATATTCGCCTAGTACGCCAGTCAGATTGGTGTAACCACTTGTAACAATAAAATCTTGGTTCATTCATTTTGATATTCAGCTAGTACGCCAATGAGATTGCTGTAACCACTTGTAACATCAAAATCTTGGTTCATTCAATTCAACATTCGCCTAGTACGCCAGTCAGATTGGTGGAATCACTTGTAACATTAAATTCTTAGTTCATTCAATTTGATATTCGCCTAGTACGCCAGTCAGATTGGTGTAAACACTTGTAACATGAAATTATTAGTTCATTCAATTTGATATTCGCCTAATACGCCAGTCAGACTGGTGTAATCACTTGTAACATTAAATTCTTAGTTCATTCAATTTGATATTCGCCTAGTACGCCAGTCAGATTGGTGTAACCACTTGTAACATTAAAGTTTTAGTTCATTCAATTTGATATTCGCCTAATACGCCAGTCAGATTGGTGTAATCACATGTAACATCTAAACCTTAGTTCATTTAATTTGATATTCGCCTAGTACGCCAGTCAGATTGGTGTAACCACTTGTAACATTAACTTCTTAGTTCATTCAATTTGATATTCGTCTAGTACGCCGGTCAAATTGGTGTAACCAATTGTAACATTCAAATCTCAGTTCAATCAATTCGATATTCGCCTAGTACGCCAGTCAGATTGCTGTATCCACTTGTAACATTAGAATCTTAGTTCATTCCATTTGATATACGCCTAGTATGCCAGTCAGATTGGTGTAACCACTTGTAAATTCAAAATCTTAGTTCATTCAATTTGATATTCGCCTAATACGTTAGTCAGATTGGTGTAACCACTTGTAACATTAAAATCTTAGTTCATTCAATTTATTATTCGTCCAGTACGCCAGTCAGATTGATGTAACCACTTGTAACATTAAAATCTTAGTTCATTCAATTTGATATTCGTCTAATACTCCAGTCAGATTGGTGTAATCACTTGTAACATTAAATTCTTAGTTCATTCAATTTGATATTCGCCTAGTACGCCAGTCAGATTGGTGTAACTACTTGTAACATTAAAGTCTTAGTTCATTCAATTTGATATTCGCATAATACGCCAGTCAGATTGGTGTAATCACATGTAACATCTAAACCTTAGTTCATTTAATTTGATATTCGCCTAGTACGCCAGTCAGATTGGTGTAACCACTCGTAACATTAACTTCTTAGTTCATTCAATTTGATATTCGTCTAGTACGCCAGTCAAATTGGTGTAACCAATTGTAACATTCAAATCTCAGTTCAATCAATTCGATATTCGCCTAGTACGCCAGTCAGATTGGTGTATCCACTTGTAACATTAGAATCTTAGTTCATTCCATTTGATATACGCCTAGTATGCCAGTCAGATTGGTGTAACCACTTGTAAATTCAAAATCTTAGTTCATTCAATTTGATATTCGCCTAATACGTTAGTCAGATTGGTGTAACCACTTGTAACATTAAAATCTTAGTTCATTCAATTTATTATTCGTCCAGTACGCCAGTCAGATTGATGTAACCACTTGTAACATTAAAATCTTAGTTCATTCAATTTGATATTCGCCTAATACGCCAGTCAGATTGGTGTAATCACTTGTAACATTAACTTCTTAGATCATTCAATTTGATATTCGTCTAGTACGCCAGTCAAATTGGTGTAACCAATTGTAACATTCAAATCTCAGTTCAATCAATTCGATATTCGCCTAGTACGCCAGTCAGATTGGTGTATCCACTTGTAATATTAGAATCTTAGTTCATTCCATTTGATATATGCCTAGTATGCCAGTCAGATTGGTGTAACCACTTGTAAATTCAAAATCTTAGTTCATTCAATTTATTATTCGTTCAGTACGCCAGTCAGATTAATGTCACCACTTGTAACATTAAAATCTTAGTTCATTCAATTTGATATTCGCCTAGTACGCCAGTCAGATTGGTGTAACCACTTGTAACATTAACTTCTTAGTTCATTCAATTTGATATTCGCCTAGTACGCCAGTCAGATTGGTGTAACCACTTGTAACATTAAAGTCTTAGTTCATTCAATTTGATATTCGCCTAATACGCCAGTCAGATTGGTGTAATCACATGTAACATCTAAACCTTAGTTCATTTAATTTGATATTCGCCTAGTACGCCAGTCAGATTGGTGTAACCACTTGTAACATTAACTTCTTAGTTCATTCAATTTGATATTCGTCTAGTACGCCAGTCAAATTGGTGTAACCAATTGTAACATTCAAATCTCAGTTCAATCAATTCGATATTCGCCTAGTACGCCAGTCAGATTGGTGTATCCACTTGTAATATTAGAATCTTAGTTCATTCCATTTGATATATGCCTAGTATGCCAGTCAGATTGGTGTAACCACTTGTAAATTCAAAATCTTAGTTCATTAAATTTGATATTCGCCTAGTACGTTAGTCAGATTGGTGTAACCACTTGTAACATTAAAATCTTAGTTCATTCAATTTGATATTCGTCTAGTACGCCAGTCAAATTGGTGTAACCAATTGTAACATTCAAATCTCAGTTCAATCAATCCGATATTCGCCTAGTACGCCAGTCAGATTGGTGTATCCACTTGTAATATTAGAATCTTAGTTCATTCCATTTGATATATGCCTAGTATGCCAGTCAGATTGGTGTAACCACTTGTGAATTCAAAATCTTAGTTCATTCAATTTGATATTCGCCTAGTACGTTAGTCAGATTGGTGTAATCACTTGTAACATTAACTTCTTAGATCATTCAATTTGATATTCGTCTAGTACGCCAGTCAAATTGGTGTAACCAATTGTAACATTCAAATCTCAGTTCAATCAATTCGATATTCGCCTAGTACGCCAGTCAGATTGGTGCATCCACTTGTAACATTAGAATCTTAGTTCATTCCATTTGATATACGCCTAGTATGCCAGTCAGATTGGTGTAACCACTTGTAAATTCAAAATCTTAGTTCATTCAATTTGATATTCGCCTAATACGTTAGTCAGATTGGTGTAACCACTTGTAACATTAAAATCTTAGTTCATTCAATTTATTATTCGTCCAGTACGCCAGTCAGATTGATGTAACCACTTGTAACATTAAAATCTTAGTTCATTCAATTTGATATTCGCCTAATACGCCAGTCAGATTGGTGTAATCACTTGTAACATTAAATTCTTAGTTCATTCAATTTGATATTCGCCTAGTACGCCAGTCAGATTGGTGTAACCACTTGTAACATTGAAGTCTTAGTTCATTCAATTTGATATTCGCCTAATACGCCAGTCAGATTGGTGTAATCACATGTAACATCTAAACCTTAGTTCATTTAATTTGATATTCGCCTAGTACGCCAGTCAGATTGGTGTAACCACTTGTAACATTAACTTCTTAGTTCATTCAATTTGATATTCGTCTAGTACGCCAGTCAAATTGGTGTAACCAATTGTAACATTCAAATCTCAGTTCAATCAATTCGATATTCGCCTAGTACGCCAGTCAGATTGGTGTATCCACTTGTAATATTAGAATCTTAGTTCATTCCATTTGATATATGCCTAGTATGCCAGTCAGATTGGTGTAACCACTTGTAAATTCAAAATCTTAGTTCATTCAATTTGATATTCGCCTAGTACGTTAGTCAGATTGGTGTAACCACTTGTAACATTAAAATCTTAGTTCATTCAATTTGATATTCGTCTAGTACGCCAGTCAAATTGGTGTAACCAATTGTAACATTCAAATCTCAGTTCAATCAATCCGATATTCGCCTAGTACGCCAGTCAGATTGGTGTATCCACTTGTAATATTAGAATCTTAGTTCATTCCATTTGATATATGCCTAGTATGCCAGTCAGATTGGTGTAACCACTTGTGAATTCAAAATCTTAGTTCATTCAATTTGATATTCACCTAGTACGTTAGTCAGATTGGTGTAATCACTTGTAACATTAACTTCTTAGATCATTCAATTTGATATTCGTCTAGTACGCCAGTCAAATTGGTGTAACCAATTGTAACATTCAAATCTCAGTTCAATCAATTCGATATTCGCCTAGTACGCCAGTCAGATTGGTGCATCCACTTGTAACATTAGAATCTTAGTTCATTCCATTTGATATACGCCTAGTATGCCAGTCAGATTGGTGTAACCACTTGTAAATTCAAAATCTTAGTTCATTCAATTTGATATTCGCCTAATACGTTAGTCAGATTGGTGTAACCACTTGTAACATTAAAATCTTAGTTCATTCAATTTATTATTCGTCCAGTACGCCAGTCAGATTGATGTAACCACTTGTAACATTAAAATCTTAGTTCATTCAATTTGATATTCGCCTAATACGCCAGTCAGATTGGTGTAATCACTTGTAACATTAAATTCTTAGTTCATTCAATTTGATATTCGCCTAGTACGCCAGTCAGATTGGTGTAACCACTTGTAACATTGAAGTCTTAGTTCATTCAATTTGATATTCGCCTGATACGCCAGTCAGATTGGTGTAATCACATGTAACATCTAAACCTTAGTTCATTTAATTTGATATTCGCCTAGTACGCCAGTCAGATTGGTGTAACCACTTGTAACATTAACTTCTTAGTTCATTCAATTTGATATTCGTCTAGTACGCCAGTCAAATTGGTGTAACCAATTGTAACATTCAAATCTCAGTTCAATCAATTCGATATTCGCCTAGTACGCCAGTCAGATTGGTGTATCCACTTGTAATATTAGAATCTTAGTTCATTCCATTTGATATATGCCTAGTATGCCAGTCAGATTGGTGTAACCACTTGTAAATTCAAAATCTTAGTTCATTCAATTTGATATTCGCCTAGTACGTTAGTCAGATTGGTGTAACCACTTGTAACATTAAAATCTTAGTTCATTCAATTTATTATTCGTTCAGTACGCCAGTCAGATTAATGTAACCACTTGTAACATTAAAATCTTAGTTCATTCAATTTGATATTCGCCTAATACGCCAGTCAGATTGGTGTAATCACTTGTAACATTAAATTCTTAGTTCATTCAATTTGATATTCGCCTAGTACGCCAGTCAGATTGGTGTAACCACTTGTAACATTAACTTCTTAGTTCATTCAATTTGATATTCGCCTAGTACGTTAGTCAGATTGGTGTAACCACTTGTAACATTGAAATCTTAGTTCATTCAATTTAATATTCGTCCAGTACGCCAGTCAGATTGATGTAACCACTTGTAACATTGAAATCTTAGTTCATTCAATTTGATATTCGCCTAATACGCCAGTCAGATTGGTGTAATCACTTGTAACATCTAAACCTTAGTTCAATTAATTTGATATTCGCCTAGTACGCCAGTCAGATTGGTGTAACCACTTGTAACATTAACTTCTTAGATCATTCAATTTGATATTCGCCTAGTACGCCAGTCAGATTGGTGTAACCACTTGTAACATTAAAATCTCAGTTCAATCAATTCGATATCCGCCTAGTACGCCAGTCAGATTGGTGTATCCACTTGTAACATTAGAATCTTAGTTCATTCCATTTGATATACGCCTAGTATGCCAGTCAGATTGGTGTATTCACTTGTAACATTAAAATCTTAGTTCATTCAATTTGATATTCGCCTAATACGCCAGTCAGATTGGTGTAATCACTTGTAACATCTAGAACTTAGTTCATTTAATTTGATATTCGCCTAGTACGCCAGTCAGATTGGTGTAACCACTTGTAACATTAACTTCTTAGATCATTCAATTTGATATTCGTCTAGTACGCCAGTCAAATTGGTGTAACCAATTGTAACATTCAAATCTCAGTTCAATCAATTCGATATTCGCCTAGTACGCCAGTCAGATTGGTGTATCCACTTGTAATATTAGAATCTTAGTTCATTCCATTTGATATATGCCTAGTATGCCAGTCAGATTGGTGTAACCACTTGTAAATTCAAAATCTTAGTTCATTCAATTTATTATTCGTTCAGTACGCCAGTCAGATTAATGTCACCACTTGTAACATTAAAATCTTAGTTCATTCAATTTGATATTCGCCTAGTACGCCAGTCAGATTGGTGTAATCACTTGTAACAATAAAATCTTAGTTCATTCATTTTGATATTCAGCTAGTACGCCAATAAGATTGCTGTAACCACTTGTAACATCAAAATCTTGGTTCATTCAATGTAACATTCGCTTAGTACGCCAGTCAGATTGGTGTAACCACTTGTAACAATAAAAACTTAGTTCATTCATTTTGATATTCAGCTAGTACGCCAGTCAGATTGATGTAACCACTTGTAACATTGAAATCTTAGTTCATTCAATTTGATATTCGCCTAGTACGCCAGTCAGATTGGTGTAACCACTTGTAACATTAACTTCTTAGTTCATTCAATTTGATATTCGTCTAGTACGCCGGTCAAATTGGTGTAACCACTTGTAACATTAGAATCTTAGTTCATTCCATATGATATTAGCCTAGTACGCCAGTCAGATTGGTGTATCCACTTGTAACATTAGAATCTTAGTTCATTCCATTTGATATACGCCTAGTATGCCAGTCAGATTGGTGTAACCACTTGTAAATTCAAAATCTTAGTTCATTCAATTTGATATTCGCATAGTACGTTAATCAGATTGGTGTAACCACTTGTAACATTAACTTCTTAGATCATTCAATTTGATATTCGTCTAGTACGCCAGTCAAATTGGTGGAACCAATTGTAACATTCAAATCTCAGTTCAATCAATTCGATATTCGCCTAGTACGCCAGTCAGATTGGTGTATCCACTTGTAACATTAGAATCTTAGTTCATTCCATTTGATATACGCCTAGTATGCCAGTCAGATTGGTGTAACCACTTGTAAATTCAAAATCTTAGTTCATTCAATTTGATATTCGCCTAATACGTTAGTCAGATGGGTGTAACCACTTGTAACATTAAAATCTTAGTTCATTCAATTTATTATTCGTCCAGTACGCCAGTCAGATTGATGTAACCACTTGTAACATTAAAATCTTAGTTCATTCAATTTGATATTCGCCTAATACGCCAGTCAGATTGGTGTAATCACTTGTAACATTAAATTCTTAGTTCATTCAATTTGATATTCGCCTAGTACGCCAGTCGGATTGGTGTAACCACTTGTAACATTAAAGTCTTAGTTCATTCAATTTGATATTCGCCTAATACGCCAGTCAGATTGGTGTAATCACATGTAACATCTAAACCTTAGTTCATTTAATTTGATATTCGCCTAGTACGCCAGTCAGATTGGTGTAACCACTCGTAACATTAACTTCTTAGTTCATTCAATTTGATATTCGTCTAGTACGCCAGTCAAATTGGTGTAACCAATTGTAACATTCAAATCTCAGTTCAATCAATTCTATATTCGCCTAGTACGCCAGTCAGATTGGTGTATCCACTTGTAATATTAGAATCTTAGTTCATTCCATTTGATAGATGCCTAGTATGCCAGTCAGATTGGTGTAACCACTTGTAACATTAACTTCTTAGTTCATTCAATTTGATATTCGTCTAGTACGCCGGTCAAATTGGTGTAACCACTTGTAACATTAGAATCTTAGTTCATTCCATATGATATTAGCCTAGTACGCCAGTCAGATTGGTGTATCCACTTGTAACATTAGAATCTTAGTTCATTCCATTTGATATACGCCTAGTATGCCAGTCAGATTGGTGTAACCACTTGTAAATTCGAAATCTTAGTTCATTCAATTTGATATTCGCATAGTACGTTAATCAGATTGGTGTAACCACTTGTAACATTAACTTCTTAGATCATTCAATTTGATATTCGTCTAGTACGCCAGTCAAATTGGTGGAACCAATTGTAACATTCAAATCTCAGTTCAATCAATTCGATATTCGCCTAGTACGCCAGTCAGATTGGTGTATCCACTTGTAACATTAGAATCTTAGTTCATTCCATTTGATATACGCCTAGTATGCCAGTCAGATTGGTGTAACCACTTGTAAATTCAAAATCTTAGTTCATTCAATTTGATATTCGCCTAATACGTTAGTCAGATGGGTGTAACCACTTGTAACATTAAAATCTTAGTTCATTCAATTTATTATTCGTCCAGTACGCCAGTCAGATTGATGTAACCACTTGTAACATTAAAATCTTAGTTCATTCAATTTGATATTCGCCTAATACGCCAGTCAGATTGGTGTAATCACTTGTAACATTAAATTCTTAGTTCATTCAATTTGATATTCGCCTAGTACGCCAGTCGGATTGGTGTAACCACTTGTAACATTAAAGTCTTAGTTCATTCAATTTGATATTCGCCTAATACGCCAGTCAGATTGGTGTAATCACATGTAACATCTAAACCTTAGTTCATTTAATTTGATATTCGCCTAGTACGCCAGTCAGATTGGTGTAACCACTCGTAACATTAACTTCTTAGTTCATTCAATTTGATATTCGTCTAGTACGCCAGTCAAATTGGTGTAACCAATTGTAACATTCAAATCTCAGTTCAATCAATTCTATATTCGCCTAGTACGCCAGTCAGATTGGTGTATCCACTTGTAATATTAGAATCTTAGTTCATTCCATTTGATAGATGCCTAGTATGCCAGTCAGATTGGTGTAACCACTTGTAAATTCAAAATCTTAGTTCATTCAATTTATTATTCGTTCAGTACGCCAGTCAGATTAATGTCACCACTTGTAACATAAAAATCTTAGTTCATTCAATTTGATATTCTCCTAATACGCCAGTCAGATTGGTGTAATCACTTGTAAAATCTAAACCTTAGTTCATTTAATTTGATATTCGCCTAGTACGCCAGTCAGATTGGTGTAACCACTTGTAACATTAACTTCTTAGTTCATTCAATTTGATATTCGCCTAGTACGTTAGTCAGATTGGTGTAACCACTTGTAACATTAAAATCTTAGTTCATTCAATTTATTATTCGTTCAGTACGCCAGTCAGATTAATGTCACCACTTGTAACATTAAAATCTTAGTTCATTCAATTTGATATTCTCCTAATACGCCAGTCAGATTGGTGTAATCACTTGTAAAATCTAAACCTTAGTTCATTCAATTTGATATTCGCCTAGTACGCCAGTTAGATTGGTGTAACCACTTGTAACATTAACTTCTTAGTTCATTCAATTTGATATTCGCCTAGTACGTTAGTCAGATTGGTGTAACCACTTGTAACATTGAAATCTTAGTTCATTCAATTTAATATTCGTCCAGTACGCCAGTCAGATTGATGTAACCACTTGTAACATTGAAATCTTAGTTCATTCAATTTGATATTCGCCTAATACGCCAGTCAGATTGGTGTAATCACTTGTAACATCTAAACCTTAGTTCAATTAATTTGATATTCGCCTAGTACGCCAGTCAGATTGGTGTAACCACTTGTAACATTAAAATCTTAGTTCATTCAATTTGAAATTCGTCTAGTACGCCAGTCAGATTGGTGTAACCACTTGTAACATTAAATTCTTAGTTCATTCAATTTGATATTCGCCTAATGCGCCAGTCAGATTGGTGTAATCACTTGTAACAATAAAATCTTAGTTCATTCATTTTGATATTCAGCTAGTACGGCAATAAGATTGCTGTAACCACTTTTAACATCAAAATCTTGGTTCATTCAATTTAACATTCGCCTAGTACGCCAGTCAGATTGGTGTAATCACTTGTAACATTAAAATCTTAGTTCATTCAATTTGATATTCGCCTAATACGCCAGTCAGATTGGTGTAATCACTTGTAACATCTAAACCTTAGTTCATTTAATTTGATATTCGCCTAGTACGCCAGTCAGATTGATGTAACCACTTGTAACATTAACTTCTTAGTTCATTCAATTTGATATACGCCTAGTATGCCAGTCAGATTGGTGTAACCACTTCTAAATTCAAAATCTTAGTTCATTCAATTTGATATTCGCCTAGTACGCCAGTCAAATTGGTGTAACCACTTGTAACAAAAAAATCTTAGTTCATTCATTTTGATATTCAGCTAGTACGCCAATGAGATTGCTGTAACCCCTTGTAACTTCAAAATCTCAGTTCATTCAATTCAACATTCGCCTAGTACGCCAGACAGAAAGGTGTAATCACTTGTAACATTAAATTCTTAGTTACTTGTAACATTAAATTCTTAGTTCATTCAATTTGATATTCGCCTAGTACGCCAGTCAGATTGGTGTAACCACTTGTAACATTAACTTCTTAGTTCATTCAATTTGATATTCGTCTAGTACGCCAGTCAAATTGGTGTAACCAATTGTAACATTCAAATCTCAGTTCAATCAATTCGATATTCGCCTAGTACGCCAGTCAGATTGGTGTATCCACTTGTAACATTAGAATCTTAGTTCATTCCATTTGATATACGCCTAGAATGCCAGTCAGATTGGTGTAACCACTTCTAAATTCAAAATCTTAGTTCATTCAATTTGATATTCGCCTAGTACGCCAGTCAGATTGGTGTAACCACTTGTAACAAAAAAATCTTAGTTCATTCATTTTGATATTCAGCTAGTACGCCAATAAGATTGCTGTAACCACTTGTAACTTCAAAATCTCAGTTCATTCAATTCAACATTCGCCTAGTACGCCAGACAGATTGGTGTGATCACTTGTAACATTAAATTCTTAGTTCATTCAATTTGATATTCGCCTAGTACGCCAGTCAGATTGGTGTATCCACTTGTAACATTAGAATCTTAGTTCATTCCATTTGATATACGCCTAGTATGCCAGTCAGATTGGTGTAACCACTTGTAAATTCAAAATCTTAGTTCATTCAATTTATTATTCGTCCAGTACGCCAGTCAGATTGATGTAACCACTTGTAACATTAAAATCTCAGTTCATTCAATTTGATATTCGCCTAATACGCCAGTCAGATTGGTGTAATCACTTGTAACATTAAATTCTTAGTTCATTCAATTTGATATTCGCCTAGTACGCCAGTCAGATTGGTGTAACCACTTGTAACATTAAAGTCTTAGTTCATTCAATTTGATATTCGCCTAATACGCCAGTCAGATTGGTGTAATCACATGTAACATCTGAACCTTAGTTCATTTAATTTGATATTCGCCTAGTACGCCAGTCAGATTGGTGTAACCACTCGTAACATTAACTTCTTAGTTCATTCAATTTGATATTCGTCTAGTACGCCAGTCAAATTGGTGTAACCAATTGTAACATTCAAATCTCAGTTCAATCAATGCGATATTCGCCTAGTACGCCAGTCAGATTGGTGTAATCACTTGTAACATCAGAATCTTAGTTCATTCAATTTGATATTCCCCTAGTCCGCCAGTCAGATTGGTGTAACCTATTTTAACATTAAATTCTTAGTTCATTCAATTTGATATTCGCCTAGTACGCCAGTCAGATTGGTGTGACCACTTGTAACATTAGAATCTTAGTTCATTCCATATGATATTAGCCTAGTACGCCAGTCAGATTGGTGTAACCAATTGTAACATTACAATCTCAGTTCAATCAATTTGATATTCGCCTTTGTGCCAGTCAGATTGGTGTAATCACTTGTAACATTAAATTCTTAGTTCATTCAATTTGATATTCTCCTAATACGCCAGTCAGATTGGTGTAATCACTTGTAAAATCTAAACCTTAGTTCATTTAATTTGATATTCGCCTAGTACGCCAGTCAGATTGGTGTAACCACTTGTAACATTAACTTCTTAGTTCATTCAATTTGATATTCGCCTAGTACGTTAGTCAGATTGGTGTAACCACTTGTAACATTAAAATCTTAGTTCATTCAATTTATTATTCGTTCAGTACGCCAGTCAGATTAATGTCACCACTTGTAACATTAAAATCTTAGTTCATTCAATTTGATATTCTCCTAATACGCCAGTCAGATTGGTGTAATCACTTGTAAAATCTAAACCTTAGTTCATTCAATTTGATATTCGCCTAGTACGCCAGTTAGATTGGTGTAACCACTTGTAACATTAACTTCTTAGTTCATTCAATTTGATATTCGCCTAGTACGTTAGTCAGATTGGTGTAACCACTTGTAACATTGAAATCTTAGTTCATTCAATTTAATATTCGTCCAGTACGCCAGTCAGATTGATGTAACCACTTGTAACATTGAAATCTTAGTTCATTCAATTTGATATTCGCCTAATACGCCAGTCAGATTGGTGTAATCACTTGTAACATCTAAACCTTAGTTCAATTAATTTGATATTCGCCTAGTACGCCAGTCAGATTGGTGTAACCACTTGTAACATCAAAATCTTAGTTCATTCAATTTGAAATTCGTCTAGTACGCCAGTCAGATTGGTGTAACCACTTGTAACATTAAATTCTTAGTTCATTCAATTTGATATTCGCCTAATGCGCCAGTCAGATTGGTGTAATCACTTGTAACAATAAAATCTTAGTTCATTCATTTTGATATTCAGCTAGTACGCCAATAAGATTGCTGTAACCACTTTTAACATCAAAATCTTGGTTCATTCAATTTAACATTCGCCTAGTACGCCAGTCAGATTGGTGTAATCACTTGTAACATTAAAATCTTAGTTCATTCAATTTGATATTCGCCTAATACGCCAGTCAGATTGGTGTAATCACTTGTAACATCTAAACCTTAGTTCATTTAATTTGATATTCGCCTAGTACGCCAGTCAGATTGGTGTAACCACTTGTAACATTAACTTCTTAGTTCATTCAATTTGATATACGCCTAGTATGCCAGTCAGATTGGTGTAACCACTTCTAAATTCAAAATCTTAGTTCATTCAATTTGATATTCGCCTAGTACGCCAGTCAAATTGGTGTAACCACTTGTAACAAAAAAATCTTAGTTCATTCATTTTGATATTCAGCTAGTACGCCAATGAGATTGCTGTAACCCCTTGTAACTTCAAAATCTCAGTTCATTCAATTCAACATTCGCCTAGTACGCCAGACAGAAAGGTGTAATCACTTGTAACATTAAATTCTTAGTTACTTGTAACATTAAATTCTTAGTTCATTCAATTTGATATTCGCCTAGTACGCCAGTCAGATTGGTGTAACCACTTGTAACATTAACTTCTTAGTTCATTCAATTTGATATTCGTCTAGTACGCCAGTCAAATTGGTGTAACCAATTGTAACATTCAAATCTCAGTTCAATCAATTCGATATTCGCCTAGTACGCCAGTCAGATTGGTGTATCCACTTGTAACATTAGAATCTTAGTTCATTCCATTTGATATACGCCTAGAATGCCAGTCAGATTGGTGTAACCACTTCTAAATTCAAAATCTTAGTTCATTCAATTTGATATTCGCCTAGTACGCCAGTCAGATTGGTGTAACCACTTGTAACAAAAAAATCTTAGTTCATTCATTTTGATATTCAGCTAGTACGCCAATAAGATTGCTGTAACCACTTGTAACTTCAAAATCTCAGTTCATTCAATTCAACATTCGCCTAGTACGCCAGACAGATTGGTGTGATCACTTGTAACATTAAATTCTTAGTTCATTCAATTTGATATTCGCCTAGTACGCCAGTCAGATTGGTGTATCCACTTGTAACATTAGAATCTTAGTTCATTCCATTTGATATACGCCTAGTATGCCAGTCAGATTGGTGTAACCACTTGTAAATTCAAAATCTTAGTTCATTCAATTTATTATTCGTCCAGTACGCCAGTCAGATTGGTGTAATCACTTGTAACATTAAATTCTTAGTTCATTCAATTTGATATTCGCCTAATACGCCAGTCAGATTGGTGTAACCACTTGTAACATTAAAGTCTTAGTTCATTCAATTTGATATTCGCCTAATACGCCAGTCAGATTGGTGTAATCACATGTAACATCTGAACCTTAGTTCATTTAATTTGATATTCGCCTAGTACGCCAGTCAGATTGGTGTAACCACTCGTAACATTAACTTCTTAGTTCATTCAATTTGATATTCGTCTAGTACGCCAGTCAAATTGGTGTAACCAATTGTAACATTCAAATCTCAGTTCAATCAATTCGATATTCGCCTAGTACGCCAGTCAGATTGGTGTATCCACTTGTAATATTAGAATCTTAGTTCATTCCATTTGATATATGCCTAGTATGCCAGTCAGATTGGTGTAACCACTTGTAAATTCAAAATCTTAGTTCATTCAATTTGATATTCACCTAGTCCGCCAGTCAGATTGGTGTAACCTATTTTAACATTAAATTCTTAGTTCATTCAATTTGATATTCGCCTAGTACTCCAGTCAGATTGGTGTGACCACTTGTAACATTAGAATCTTAGTTCATTCCATATGATATTCGCCTAATACGCCAGTCAGATTGGTGTAATCACTTGTAACATTAAATTCTTAGTTCATTCAATTTGATATTCGCCTAGTACGCCAGTCAGATTGGTGTAACCACTCGTAACATTAACTTCTTAGTTCATTCAATTTGATATTCGTCTAGTACGCCAGTCAAATTGGTGTAACCAATTGTAACATTCAAATCTCAGTTCAATCAATTCGATATTCGCCTAGTACGCCAGTCAGATTGATGTATCCACTTGTAATATTAGAATCTTAGTTCATTCCATTTGATATATGCCTAGTATGCCAGTCAGATTGGTGTAACCACTTGTAAATTCAAAATCTTAGTTCATTCAATTTGATATTCACCTAGTCCGCCAGTCAGATTGGTGTAACCTATTTTAACATTAAATTCTTAGTTCATTCAATTTGATATTCGCCTAGTACTCCAGTCAGATTGGTGTGACCACTTGTAACATTAGAATCTTAGTTCATTCCATATGATATTCGCCTAATACGCCAGTCAGATTGGTGTAATCACTTGTAACATTAAATTCTTAGTTCATTCAATTTGTTATTCGCCTAGTACGCCAGTCAGATTGGTGTAACCACTTGTAACATTAACTTCTTAGTTCATTCAATTTGATATTCGTCTAGTACGCCAGTCAAATTGGTGTAACCAATTGTAACATTCAAATCTCAGTTCAATCAATTCGATATTCGCCTAGTACGCCAGTCAGATTGGTGTAATCACTTGTAACATCAAAATCTTAGTTCATTCAATTTGATATTCACCTAGTCCGCCAGTCAGATTGGTGTAACCTATTTTAACATTAAATTCTTAGTTCATTCAATTTGATATTCGCCTAGTACTCCAGTCAGATTGGTGTGACCACTTGTAACATTAGAATCTTAGTTCATTCCATATGATATTAGCCTAGTACGCCAGTCAGATTGGTGTAACCAATTGTAACATTAGAATCTCAGTTCAATCAATTTGATATTCGCCTTTGTGCCAGTCAGATTGGTGTAATCACTTGTAACATTAAATTCTTAGTTCATTCAATTTGATATTCGCCTAGTACGCCAGTCAGATTGGTGTAACCACTTCTAACATTAAATTCTTAGTTCATTCAATTCGATATTCGCCTAGTACGCCAGTCACATCGGTGTATCCACTTGTAACATTAGAATCTTAGTTCATTCCATTTGATATACGCCTAGTATGCCAGTAAGATTTGTGTAACCACTTGTAACATTAACTTCTTAGTTGATTCAATTTGATATTCGTCTAGTACGCTAGTCAGATTTGTGTAACCACTTCTCACATTAAATTCTAAGTTCATTCAATTTGATATTCGCCTAGTACGCCAGTCAGATTGGTGTAATCACTTGTAACATCAAAATCTTAGTTCATTCAATTTGATATTCACCTAGTCCGCCAGTCAGATTGGTGTAACCTATTTTAACATTAAATTCTTAGTTCATTCAATTTGATATTCGCCTAGTACTCCAGTCAGATTGGTGTGACCACTTGTAACATTAGAATCTTAGTTCATTCCATATGATATTAGCCTAGTACGCCAGTCAGATTGGTGTAACCAATTGTAACATCAAAATCTTTGTTCATTCAATTTAACATTCGCCTAGTACGCTAGTCAGATTGGTGTAACCACTTGTAACATTAAAATCTTAGATCATTCAATTAGATATTCGCCTAGTACGCCAGTCAGATTGGTGTAATCTCTTGTAACATCTAAACCTTAGTTCATTTAATTTGATATTCGTCTAGTACGCCAGTCAGATTGGTGTAACCTATTTTAACATTAAAATCTTAGATCATTCAATTTGATATTCGCCTAGTACGCCATTCAGATTGGTGTGACCACTTCTAACATTAAATTCTTAGTTCATTCAATTTGATATTCGCCTAGTACGCCAGTCAGATTGGTGTAACCACTTGTAACATTAGAATCTTAGTTCATTCCATATGATATTAGCCTAGTACGCCAG
The DNA here is from genome assembly GCA_026230145.1 of Diorhabda elongata. Classification (NCBI taxonomy): domain Eukaryota; kingdom Metazoa; phylum Arthropoda; class Insecta; order Coleoptera; family Chrysomelidae; genus Diorhabda; species Diorhabda elongata. Next base: position 19,239,266 of record CM047937.1, on the reverse strand, counting down.
TCAGATTGGTGTAACCAATTGTAACATTAAAATCTCAGTTCAATCAATTCGATATTCGCCTAGTACGCCAGTCAGATTGGTGTAACCACTTGTAACATCTAAACCTTAGTTCATTTAATTTGATATTCCCCTAGTACGCCAGTCAGATTGTTGTAACCACTTTTAACATTAACTTCTTAGTTCATTCAATTTGATATTCGTCTAGTACGCCAGTCAGATTGGTGTAACCACTTGTAACATTGGAATCTTAGTTCATTCCATATGATATTAGCCTAGTACGCCAGTCAGATTGGTGTAACCAATTGTAACATTGGAATCTCAGTTCAATCAATTTGATATTCGACTTTCATGCCAGTCAGATTGGTGTAACCACTTGTAAATTCAAAATCTTAGTTCATTCAATTTGATATTCGCCTAGTACGTTAGTCAGATTGGTGTCCCCACTTGTAACATTAAAATCTTAGATCATTCAATTTGATATTCGTCCAGTACGCCAGTCAGATTGGTGTAACCACTTGTAAATTCAAAATCTTAGTTCATTTAATTTGATATTCGCCTTGTACGTTTGTCAGATTGGTGTATCCACTTGTAATATTAGAATCTTAGTTCATTCCATTTGATATACGCCTAGTATGCCAGTCAGATTGGTGTAACCACTTGTAAATTCAAAATCTTAGTTAATTTAATTTGATATTCGCCTTGTACGTTAGTCAGATTGGTGTAACCACTTCTCACATTAAATTCTAAGTTCATTCAATTTGATATTCGCCTAGTACGCCAGTCAGATTGGTGTAACCACTTGTAACATTAAATTCTTAGTTCATTCAATTTGATATTCGCCTAATACGCCAGTCAGATTGGTGTAATCACTTGTAACATCAAAACCTTAGTTAATTTAATTTGATATTCGCCTAGTACGCCAGTCAGATTGGTGTAACCACTTGTAACAATAAAATCTTAGTTCATTCATTTTGATATTCAGCTAGTACGCCAATAAGATTGCTGTAACCACTTGTAACATCAAAATCTCAGTTCATTCAATTTAACATTCGCCTAGTACGCCAGTCAGATTGGTGTAATCAGTTTTAACATTAAATTCTTAGTTCATTCAATTTGATATCCGCCTAGTACGGCAGTCAGATTGGTGTAACCACTTGTAACATTAAATTCTTAGTTCATTCAATTTGATATTCGCCTAGTACGCCAGTCAGATTGGTGTAACCACTTGTAACATTAGAATCTTAGTTCATTCCATATGATATAAGCCTAGTACGCCAGTCAGATTGGTGTAATCACTTGTAACATTAAAGTCTTAGTTCATTCAATTTGGTATTCGCCTAGTACGCCAGTGAGATTGGTGTAACCACTTCTCACATTAAATTCTTAGTTCATTCAATTTGATATTCGCCTAGTACGCCAGTCAGATTGGTGTAACCACTTGTAACAATAAATTCTTAGTTCATTCAATTTGATATTCGCCTAATACGCCAGTCAGATTGGTGTAATCACTTGTAACATTAAAGTCTTAGTTCATTCAATTTGGTATTCGCCTAGTACGCCAGTCAGATTGGTGTAACCACTTCTCACATTAAAGTCTTAGTTCATTCAATTTGGTATTCGCCTAGTACGCCAGTCAGATTGGTGTAACCACTTCTCACATTAAATTCTTAGTTCATTCAATTTGATATTCGCCAAGTACGCCAGTCAGATTGGTGTAACCACTTCTAACATTAAATTCTTAGTTCATTCAATTTGATATTCGCCTAGTACGCCAGTCAGATTGGTGTGACCACTTGTAACATTAGAATCTTAGTTCATTCCATATTATATTAGCCTAGTACGCCAGTCAGATTGGTGTAACCAATTGTAACATTAGAATCTCAGTTCAATCAATTTGATATTCGCCTTTGTGCCAGTCAGATTGGTGTAATCACTTGTAACATAAAAATCTTAGTTCATTCAATTTGATATTCGTCTAGCACGCCACTCAGATTGGTGTAACCACTTTTAACAAGAGAAACTTAGTTCATTAAATTTTATATTCGCTTGGTATGCCAGTCAGATTGGTGTATCCACTTGTAACATTAGAATCTTAAGTCATTTCATTTGATATACGCCTAGTATGCCAGTCAGATTGGTGTAACCACTTGTAAATTCAAAATCTTGGTTCATTCAATTTGATATTCGCCTAGTACGCCAGTCAGATTGGTGTAACCACTTGTAACATTAGGATCTTAGTTCATTCCATATGATATTAGCCTAGTACGCCAGTCAGATTGGTGTAACCAATTGTAACATTGAAATCTCAGTTCAATCAAGTCGATATTCGCCTAGTACGCCAGTAGGATTGGTGTATCCACTTGTATCATTGGAATCTTAGTTCATTCCATATGATATACGCCTAGTATGCCAGTCAGATTGGTGTAACCACTTGTAAATTCAAAATCTTAGTTCATTTAATTTGATATTCGCCTAGTACGTTAATCAGATTGGTGTAACCACTTGTAACATTAAAATCTTAGTTCATTCAATTTGATATTCGTCAAGTACGCCAGTCAGATTGATGTAACCACTTGTAACATTAAAATCTTAGTTCATTCAGTTCGATATTCATCTAGTACGCCAATCAGATTGGTGTCACCACTTGTAACATTGGAATTTTAGTTCATTCCATATGATATTAGCCTAGTACGCCAGTCAGATTGGTGTAACCAATTGTAACATTGGAATATCAGTTCAATCAATTTGATATTCGACTATTATGCTAGTCAGATTGGTGTAATCACTTGTAAATTCAAAATCTTAGTTCATTCAATTTGATATTCACCTTGTACGTTAGTCAGATTGGTGTAACCACTTCTCACATTAAATTCTAAGTTCATTCAATTTGATATTCGCCTAGTACGCCAGTCAGATTGGTGTAACCACTTGTAACATTAAATTCTTAGTTCATTCAATTTGATATTCGCCTAATACGCCAGTCAGATTGGTGTAATCACTTGTAACATCAAAACCTTAGTTCATTTAATTTGATATTCGCCTAGTACGCCAGTCAGATTGGTGTAACCACTTGTAACAATAAAATCTTAGTTCATTCATTTTGATATTCAGCTAGTACGCCAATAAGATTGCTGTAACCACTTGTAACATCAAAATCTCAGTTCATTCAATTTAACATTCGCCTAGTACGCCAGTCAGATTGGTGTAATCAGTTTTAACATTAAATTCTTAGTTCATTCAATTTGATATCCGCCTAGTACGGCAGTCAGATTGGTGTAACCACTTGTAACATTAAATTCTTAGTTCATTCAATTTGATATTCGCCTAGTACGCCAGTCAGATTGGTGTAACCACTTGTAACATTAGAATCTTAGTTCATTCCATATGATATAAGCCTAGTACGCCAGTCAGATTGGTGTAATCACTTGTAACATTAAAGTCTTAGTTCATTCAATTTGGTATTCGCCTAGTACGCCAGTGAGATTGGTGTAACCACTTCTCACATTAAATTCTTAGTTCATTCAATTTGATATTCGCCTAGTACGCCAGTCAGATTGGTGTAACCACTTGTAACAATAAATTCTTAGTTCATTCAATTTGATATTCGCCTAATACGCCAGTCAGATTGGTGTAATCACTTGTAACATTAAAGTCTTAGTTCATTCAATTTGGTATTCGCCTAGTACGCCAGTCAGATTGGTGTAACCACTTCTCACATTAAAGTCTTAGTTCATTCAATTTGGTATTCGCCTAGTACGCCAGTCAGATTGGTGTAACCACTTCTCACATTAAATTCTTAGTTCATTCAATTTGATATTCGCCAAGTACGCCAGTCAGATTGGTGTAACCACTTCTAACATTAAATTCTTAGTTCATTCAATTTGATATTCGCCTAGTACGCCAGTCAGATTGGTGTGACCACTTGTAACATTAGAATCTTAGTTCATTCCATATTATATTAGCCTAGTACGCCAGTCAGATTGGTGTAACCAATTGTAACATTAGAATCTCAGTTCAATCAATTTGATATTCGCCTTTGTGCCAGTCAGATTGGTGTAATCACTTGTAACATAAAAATCTTAGTTCATTCAATTTGATATTCGTCTAGCACGCCACTCAGATTGGTGTAACCACTTTTAACAAGAGAAACTTAGTTCATTAAATTTTATATTCGCTTGGTATGCCAGTCAGATTGGTGTATCCACTTGTAACATTAGAATCTTAAGTCATTTCATTTGATATACGCCTAGTATGCCAGTCAGATTGGTGTAACCACTTGTAAATTCAAAATCTTGGTTCATTCAATTTGATATTCGCCTAGTACGCCAGTCAGATTGGTGTAACCACTTGTAACATTAGGATCTTAGTTCATTCCATATGATATTAGCCTAGTACGCCAGTCAGATTGGTGTAACCAATTGTAACATTGAAATCTCAGTTCAATCAAGTCGATATTCGCCTAGTACGCCAGTAGGATTGGTGTATCCACTTGTATCATTGGAATCTTAGTTCATTCCATATGATATACGCCTAGTATGCCAGTCAGATTGGTGTAACCACTTGTAAATTCAAAATCTTAGTTCATTTAATTTGATATTCGCCTAGTACGTTAATCAGATTGGTGTAACCACTTGTAACATTAAAATCTTAGTTCATTCAATTTGATATTCGTCAAGTACGCCAGTCAGATTGATGTAACCACTTGTAACATTAAAATCTTAGTTCATTCAGTTCGATATTCATCTAGTACGCCAATCAGATTGGTGTCACCACTTGTAACATTGGAATTTTAGTTCATTCCATATGATATTAGCCTAGTACGCCAGTCAGATTGGTGTAACCAATTGTAACATTGGAATATCAGTTCAATCAATTTGATATTCGACTATTATGCTAGTCAGATTGGTGTAATCACTTGTAAATTCAAAATCTTAGTTCATTCAATTTGATATTCACCTTGTACGTTAGTCAGATTGGTGTAACCACTTCTCACATTAAATTCTAAGTTCATTCAATTTGATATTCGCCTAGTACGCCAGTCAGATTGGTGTAACCACTTGTAACATTAAATTCTTAGTTCATTCAATTTGATATTCGCCTAATACGCCAGTCAGATTGGTGTAATCACTTGTAACATCAAAACCTTAGTTCATTTAATTTGATATTCGCCTAGTACGCCAGTCAGATTGGTGTAACCACTTGTAACAATAAAATCTTAGTTCATTCATTCTGATATTCAGCTAGTACGCCAATAAGATTGCTGTAACCACTTGTAACATCAAAATCTCAGTTCATTCAATTTAACATTCGCCTAGTACGCCAGTCAGATTGGTGTAATCAGTTTTAACATTAAATTCTTAGTTCATTCAATTTGATATCCGCCTAGTACGGCAGTCAGATTGGTGTAACCACTTGTAACATTAAATTCTTAGTTCATTCAATTTGATATTCGCCTAGTACGCCAGTCAGATTGGTGTAACCACTTGTAACATTAGAATCTTAGTTCATTCCATATGATATAAGCCTAGTACGCCAGTCAGATTGGTGTAATCACTTGTAACATTAAAGTCTTAGTTCATTCAATTTGGTATTCGCCTAGTACGCCAGTGAGATTGGTGTAACCACTTCTCACATTAAATTCTTAGTTCATTCAATTTGATATTCGCCTAGTACGCCAGTCAGATTGGTGTAACCACTTGTAACAATAAATTCTTAGTTCATTCAATTTGATATTCGCCTAATACGCCAGTCAGATTGGTGTAATCACTTGTAACATTAAAGTCTTAGTTCATTCAATTTGGTATTCGCCTAGTACGCCAGTCAGATTGGTGTAACCACTTCTCACATTAAAGTCTTAGTTCATTCAATTTGGTATTCGCCTAGTACGCCAGTCAGATTGGTGTAACCACTTCTCACATTAAATTCTTAGTTCATTCAATTTGATATTCGCCAAGTACGCCAGTCAGATTGGTGTAACCACTTCTAACATTAAATTCTTAGTTCATTCAATTTGATATTCGCCTAGTACGCCAGTCAGATTGGTGTGACCACTTGTAACATTAGAATCTTAGTTCATTCCATATTATATTAGCCTAGTACGCCAGTCAGATTGGTGTAACCAATTGTAACATTAGAATCTCAGTTCAATCAATTTGATATTCGCCTTTGTGCCAGTCAGATTGGTGTAATCACTTGTAACATAAAAATCTTAGTTCATTCAATTTGATATTCGTCTAGCACGCCACTCAGATTGGTGTAACCACTTTTAACAAGAGAAACTTAGTTCATTAAATTTTATATTCGCTTGGTATGCCAGTCAGATTGGTGTATCCACTTGTAACATTAGAATCTTAAGTCATTTCATTTGATATACGCCTAGTATGCCAGTCAGATTGGTGTAACCACTTGTAAATTCAAAATCTTGGTTCATTCAATTTGATATTCGCCTAGTACGCCAGTCAGATTGGTGTAACCACTTGTAACATTAGGATCTTAGTTCATTCCATATGATATTAGCCTAGTACGCCAGTCAGATTGGTGTAACCAATTGTAACATTGAAATCTCAGTTCAATCAAGTCGATATTCGCCTAGTACGCCAGTAGGATTGGTGTATCCACTTGTATCATTGGAATCTTAGTTCATTCCATATGATATACGCCTAGTATGCCAGTCAGATTGGTGTAACCACTTGTAAATTCAAAATCTTAGTTCATTTAATTTGATATTCGCCTAGTACGTTAATCAGATTGGTGTAACCACTTGTAACATTAAAATCTTAGTTCATTCAATTTGATATTCGTCAAGTACGCCAGTCAGATTGATGTAACCACTTGTAACATTAAAATCTTAGTTCATTCAGTTCGATATTCATCTAGTACGCCAATCAGATTGGTGTCACCACTTGTAACATTGGAATTTTAGTTCATTCCATATGATATTAGCCTAGTACGCCAGTCAGATTGGTGTAACCAATTGTAACATTGGAATATCAGTTCAATCAATTTGATATTCGACTATTATGCTAGTCAGATTGGTGTAATCACTTGTAAATTCAAAATCTTAGTTCATTCAATTTGATATTCACCTAGTACGGTAGTCAGATTGGTGTAACCACTTGTAACATTAAAATCTTAGTTCATTCAATTTGATATTCGTCCAGTACGCCAGTCAGATTGGTGTAACCACTTGTAAATTCGAAATCTTAGTTCATTCAATTTGATATTCACCTAGTACGGTAGTCAGATTGGTGTAACCACTTGTAACATCAACTTCTTAGTTCATTCAATTTGATATTCGTCTAGTACGCCAGTCAAATTGGTGTAACCAATTGTAACATTCAAATCTCAGTTCAATCAATTCGATATTCGCCTAGTACGCCAGTCAGATTGGTGTATCCACTTGTAACATTAGAATCTTAGTTCATTCCATTTGATATATGCCTAGTATGCCAGTCAGATTGGTGTAACCACTTGTAAATTCAAAATCTTAGTTCATTTAATTTGATATTCGCCTTGTACGTTAGTCAGATTGGTGTAACCACTTCTCACATTGAATTCTAAGTTCATTCAATTTGATATTCGCCTAGTACGCCAGTCGGATTGGTGTAACTACTTGTAACAATAAATTCTTAGTTCATTCAATTTGATATTCGCCTAATACGCCAGTCAGATTGGTGTAATCACTTGTAACATCAAAACCTTAGTTCATTTAATTTGATATACGCCTAGTATGCCAGTCAGATTGGTGTAACCACTTGTAACATTAACTTCTTAGTTCATTCAATTTGATATTCGTCTAGTACGCCAGTCAAATTGGTGTAACCAATTGTAACATTCAAATCTCAGTTCAATCAATTTGATATTCGCCTAGTACGCCAGTCAGATTGGTGTAACCACTTGTAACATTGAAATATTAGTTCATTGAATTTGATATTGGCCAAGTAGACCAGTCAGATTGGTGTAATCACTTGTAACATTAAAATCTTAATTCATTCAATTTGATATTCACCTAGTCCGCCAGTCAGATTGGTGTAACCTATTTTAACATTAAAATCTTAGTTCATTCAATTTGAAATTCGCTTAGTACGCCAGTCAGATTGGTGTAACCACTTCTAACATTAAATTCTTAGTTCATACAATTTGATATTCGCCTAGTACGCCAGTCAGATTGGTGTAACCACTTGTAACATTAGAATCTTAGTTCATTCCATATGACATTAGCCTAGTACGCCAGTCAGATTGGTGTAACCAATTGTAACATTGGAATCTCAGTTCAATCAATTTGATATTCGCCTATTGTGCCAGTCAGATTGGTGTAATCACTTCTCACATTAAATTCTTAGTTCATTCAATTTGATATTCGCCAAGTACGCCAGTCAGATTGGTGTAACCACTTCTAACATTAAATTCTTAGTTCATTCAATTTGATATTCGCCTAGTACGCCAGTCAGATTGGTGTGACCACTTGTAACATTAGAATCTTAGTTCATTCCATATTATATTAGCCTAGTACGCCAGTCAGATTGGTGTAACCAATTGTAACATTAGAATCTCAGTTCAATCAATTTGATATTCGCCTTTGTGCCAGTCAGATTGGTGTAATCACTTGTAACATAAAAATCTTAGTTCATTCAATTTGATATTCGTCTAGCACGCCACTCAGATTGGTGTAACCACTTTTAACAAGAGAAACTTAGTTCATTAAATTTTATATTCGCTTGGTATGCCAGTCAGATTGGTGTATCCACTTGTAACATTAGAATCTTAAGTCATTTCATTTGATATACGCCTAGTATGCCAGTCAGATTGGTGTAACCACTTGTAAATTCAAAATCTTGGTTCATTCAATTTGATATTCGCCTAGTACGCCAGTCAGATTGGTGTAACCACTTGTAACATTAGGATCTTAGTTCATTCCATATGATATTAGCCTAGTACGCCAGTCAGATTGGTGTAACCAATTGTAACATTGAAATCTCAGTTCAATCAAGTCGATATTCGCCTAGTACGCCAGTAGGATTGGTGTATCCACTTGTATCATTGGAATCTTAGTTCATTCCATATGATATACGCCTAGTATGCCAGTCAGATTGGTGTAACCACTTGTAAATTCAAAATCTTAGTTCATTTAATTTGATATTCGCCTAGTACGTTAATCAGATTGGTGTAACCACTTGTAACATTAAAATCTTAGTTCATTCAATTTGATATTCGTCAAGTACGCCAGTCAGATTGATGTAACCACTTGTAACATTAAAATCTTAGTTCATTCAGTTCGATATTCATCTAGTACGCCAATCAGATTGGTGTCACCACTTGTAACATTGGAATTTTAGTTCATTCCATATGATATTAGCCTAGTACGCCAGTCAGATTGGTGTAACCAATTGTAACATTGGAATATCAGTTCAATCAATTTGATATTCGACTATTATGCTAGTCAGATTGGTGTAATCACTTGTAAATTCAAAATCTTAGTTCATTCAATTTGATATTCACCTAGTACGGTAGTCAGATTGGTGTAACCACTTGTAACATTAAAATCTTAGTTCATTCAATTTGATATTCGTCCAGTACGCCAGTCAGATTGGTGTAACCACTTGTAAATTCGAAATCTTAGTTCATTCAATTTGATATTCACCTAGTACGGTAGTCAGATTGGTGTAACCACTTGTAACATCAACTTCTTAGTTCATTCAATTTGATATTCGTCTAGTACGCCAGTCAAATTGGTGTAACCAATTGTAACATTCAAATCTCAGTTCAATCAATTCGATATTCGCCTAGTACGCCAGTCAGATTGGTGTATCCACTTGTAACATTAGAATCTTAGTTCATTCCATTTGATATATGCCTAGTATGCCAGTCAGATTGGTGTAACCACTTGTAAATTCAAAATCTTAGTTCATTTAATTTGATATTCGCCTTGTACGTTAGTCAGATTGGTGTAACCACTTCTCACATTGAATTCTAAGTTCATTCAATTTGATATTCGCCTAGTACGCCAGTCGGATTGGTGTAACTACTTGTAACAATAAATTCTTAGTTCATTCAATTTGATATTCGCCTAATACGCCAGTCAGATTGGTGTAATCACTTGTAACATCAAAACCTTAGTTCATTTAATTTGATATACGCCTAGTATGCCAGTCAGATTGGTGTAACCACTTGTAACATTAACTTCTTAGTTCATTCAATTTGATATTCGTCTAGTACGCCAGTCAAATTGGTGTAACCAATTGTAACATTCAAATCTCAGTTCAATCAATTTGATATTCGCCTAGTACGCCAGTCAGATTGGTGTAACCACTTGTAACATTGAAATATTAGTTCATTGAATTTGATATTGGCCAAGTAGACCAGTCAGATTGGTGTAATCACTTGTAACATTAAAATCTTAATTCATTCAATTTGATATTCACCTAGTCCGCCAGTCAGATTGGTGTAACCTATTTTAACATTAAAATCTTAGTTCATTCAATTTGAAATTCGCTTAGTACGCCAGTCAGATTGGTGTAACCACTTCTAACATTAAATTCTTAGTTCATACAATTTGATATTCGCCTAGTACGCCAGTCAGATTGGTGTAACCACTTGTAACATTAGAATCTTAGTTCATTCCATATGACATTAGCCTAGTACGCCAGTCAGATTGGTGTAACCAATTGTAACATTGGAATCTCAGTTCAATCAATTTGATATTCGCCTATTGTGCCAGTCAGATTGGTGTAATCACTTGTAACATAAAAATCTTTGTTCATTCAATTTGATATTCGTCTACCACGCCAGTCAGATTGGTGTAACCACTTTTAACAAAAGAAACTTAGTTCATCAAATTTTATATTCGCTTGGTATGCCAGTCAGATTGGTGTATCCACTTGTAACATTAGAATCTTAGTTCATTCCATTTGATATACGCCTAGTATGCCAGTCAGATTGGTGTAACCACTTGTAAATTCAAAATTTAGTTCATTCAATTTGATATTCGCCTAGTACGCCAGTCAGATTGGTGTAACCACTTGTAACATTAGGATCTTAGTTCATTCCATATGATATTAGCCTAGTACGCCAGTCAGATTGGTGTAACCAATTGTAACATTAAAATCTCAGTTCAATCAATTCGATATTCGCCTAGTTCGCCAGTCAGATTGGTGTATCCACTTGTAACATTGGAATCTCAGTTCAATCAATTTGATATTCGACTATTATGCCAGTCAGATTGGTGTAATCACTTGTAACATAAAAATCTTAGTTCATTCAATTTGATATTCGTCTAGCACGCCAGTCAGATTGGTGTAACCTATTTTAACATTAAAATCTTAGTTCATTCCATATGATATTAGCCTAGTACGCCAGTCAGATTGGTGTAACCAATTGTAACATTAGAATCTCAGTTCAATCAATTTGATATTCGCCTATTGTGCCAGTCAGATTGGTGTAATCACTTGTAACATAAAAATCTTTGTTCATTCAATTTGATATTCGTCTACCACGCCAGTCAGATTGGTGTAACCACTTTTAACAAAAGAAACTTAGTTCATCAAATTTTATATTCGCTTGGTATGCCAGTCAGATTGGTGTATCCACTTGTAACATTAGAATCTTAGTTCTTTCCATTTGATATACACCTAATATGCCAGTCAGATTAGTGTTACCACTTGTAAATTCAAAATCTTAGTTCATTCAATTTGATATTCGCCTAGTACGTTAGTCAGATTGGTGTAACCACTTGTAACATTAAAATCTTAGATCATTCAATTTGATATTCGTCCAGTACGCCAGTCAGATTGGTGTAACCACTTGTAAATTCAAAATCTTAGTTCATTCAATTTGATATTCGCCTAGTACGTCAGTCAGATTGGTGTAACCACTTGTAACATTAAAATCTTAGATCATTCAATTTGATATTCGTCCAGTACGCCAGTCAGATTGGTGTAATCACTTGTAACATAAAAATCTCAGTTCATTCAATTTGATATTCGTCTAGCACGCCAGTCAGATTGGTGTAACCACTTTTAACATAAGAATCTTAGTTCATTCCATTTGATATACACCTAATATGCCAGTCAGATTGGTGTTACCACTTGTAAATTCACAATCTTAGTTTATTCAATTTGATATTCGCCTAGTACGGTAGTCAGATTGGTGTAACCACTTGTAACATTAAAATCTTAGTTCATTCAAATTGATATTCGCCTAATACGCCAGTCAGATTGGTGTAACCACTTGTAACATTAACTTCTTAGTTCATTCAATTTGATATTCGTCTAGTACGCCAGTCAAATTGGTGTAACCAATTGTAACATTCAAATCTCAGTTCAATCAATTCGATATTCGCCTAGTACGCCAGTCAGATTGGTGTATCCACTTGTAACATTAGAATCTTAGTTCATTCCATTTGATATATGCCTAGTATGCCAGTCAGATTGGTGTAACCACTTGTAAATTCAAAATCTTAGTTCATTTAATTTGATATTCGCCTTGTACGTTAATCAGATTGGTGTAACCACTTCTCACATTAAATTCTAAGTTCATTCAATTTGATATTCGCCTAGTACGCCAGTCGGATTGGTGTAACCACTTGTAACATTAAATTCTTAGTTCATTCAATTCGATATTCGCCTAATACGCCAGTCAGATTGGTGTAATCACTTGTAACATCAAAACCTTAGTTCATTCAATTTGATATTCGCCTAGTACACCAGTCAGATTGGTGTAACCACTTGTAACAATAAAATCTTAGTTCATTCATTTTGATATTCAGCTAGTACGCCAATAAGATTGCTGTAACCACTTGTAACATCAAAATCTCAGTTCATTCAATTTAACATTCGCCTAGTACGCCAGTCAGATTGGTGTAATCACTTGTAACATTAAATTCTTAGTTCAATCAATTTGATATTCGCCTAGTACGCCAGTCAGATTGGTGTAACCACATGTAACATTAAATTCTTAGTTCATTCAATTTGATATTCGCCTAGTACGCCAGTCAGATTGGTGTAACCACTTGTAACATTGAAATATTAGTTCATTAAATTTGATATTGGCCAAGTAGGCCAGTCGGATTGGTGTAACCACTTGTAACATAAACTTCTTAGTTCATTCAATTTGATATTCGTCTAGTACGCCAGTCAGATTGGTGTAACCAATTGTAACATTAGAATCTCAGTTCAATCAATTTGATATTCGCCTATTGTGCCAGTCAGATTGGTGTAATCACTTGTAACATAAAAATCTTAGTTCATTCAATTTGATATTCGTCTACCACGCCAGTCAGATTGGTGTAACCACTTGTAGATTCAAAATCTTAGTTCATTCAATTTGATATTCGCCTAGTACGTTAGTCAGATTGGTGTTATCACTTGTAACATTAGAATCTTAGTTCATTCAATTTGATATTCGCCTAGTACGTTAGTCAGATTGGTGTAACCACTTGTAACATTGAAATATTAGTTCATTAAATTTGATATTGGCCAAGTAGGCCAGTCGGATTGGTGTAACCACTTGTAACATAAACTTCTTAGTTCATTCAATTTGATATTCGTCTAGTACGCCAGTCAGATTGGTGTAACCAATTGTAACATTAGAATCTCAGTTCAATCAATTTGATATTCGCCTATTGTGCCAGTCAGATTGGTGTAATCACTTGTAACATAAAAATCTTAGTTCATTCAATTTGATATTCGTCTACCACGCCAGTCAGATTGGTGTAACCACTTGTAGATTCAAAATCTTAGTTCATTCAATTTGATATTCGCCTAGTACGTTAGTCAGATTGGTGTTATCACTTGTAACATTAGAATCTTAGTTCATTCAATTTGATATTCGCCTAGTACGTTAGTCAGATTGGTGTAACCACTTGTAACATTAAAATCTTAGTTCATTCAAATTGATATTCGCCTAATACGCCAGTCAGATTGGTGTAACCACTTGTAACATTAACTTCTTAGTTCATTCAATTTGATATTCGTCTAGTACGCCAGTCAAATTGGTGTAACCAATTGTAACATTCAAATCTCAGTTCAATCAATTCGATATTCGCCTAGTACGCCAGTCAGATTGGTGTATCCACTTGTAACATTAGAATCTTAGTTCATTCCATTTGATATATGCCTAGTATGCCAGTCAGATTGGTGTAACCACTTGTAAATTCAAAATCTTAGTTCATTTAATTTGATATTCGCCTTGTACGTTAATCAGATTGGTGTAACCACTTCTCACATTAAATTCTAAGTTCATTCAATTTGATATTCGCCTAGTACGCCAGTCGGATTGGTGTAACCACTTGTAACATTAAATTCTTAGTTCATTCAATTCGATATTCGCCTAATACGCCAGTCAGATTGGTGAAATCACTTGTAACATCAAAACCTTAGTTCATTCAATTTGATATTCGCCTAGTACGCCAGTCAGATTGGTGTAACCACTTGTAACAATAAAATCTTAGTTCATTCATTTTGATATTCAGCTAGTACGCCAATAAGATTGCTGTAACCACTTGTAACATCAAAATCTCAGTTCATTCAATTTAACATTCGCCTAGTACGCCAGTCAGATTGGTGTAATCACTTGTAACATTAAATTCTTAGTTCAATCAATTTGATATTCGCCTAGTACGCCAGTCAGATTGGTGTAACCACATGTAACATTAAATTCTTAGTTCATTCAATTTGATATTCGCCTAGTACGCCAGTCAGATTGGTGTAACCACTTGTAACATTGAAATATTAGTTCATTAAATTTGATATTGGCCAAGTACGCCAGTCAGATTGGTGTAACCAATTGTAACATTAGAATCTCAGTTCAATCAATTTGATATTCGCCTATTGTGCCAGTCAGATTGGTGTAATCACTTGTAACATAAAAATCTTAGTTCATTCAATTTGATATTCGTCTACCACGCCAGTCAGATTGGTGTAACCACTTGTAGATTCAAAATCTTAGTTCATTCAATTTGATATTCGCCTAGTACGTTAGTCAGATTGGTGTTATCACTTGTAACATTAGAATCTTAGTTCATTCAATTTGATATTCGCCTAGTACGTTAGTCAGATTGGTGTAACCACTTGTAACATTAAAATCTTAGATCATTCAATTTGATATTCGTCCAGTACGCCAGTCAGATTGGTGTAACCACTTGTAAATTCAAAATCTTAGTTCATTCAATTTGATATTCGCCTAGTACGTCAGTCAGATTGGTGTAACCACTTGTAACATTAAAATCTTAGATCATTCAATTTGATATTCGTCCAGTACGCCAGTCAGATTGGTGTAATCACTTGTAACATAAAAATCTCAGTTCATTCAATTTGATATTCGTCTAGCACGCCAGTCAGATTGGTGTAACCACTTTTAACATAAGAATCTTAGTTCATTCCATTTGATATACACCTAATATGCCAGTCAGATTGGTGTTACCACTTGTAAATTCAAAATCTTAGTTTATTCAATTTGATATTCGCCTAGTACGGTAGTCAGATTGGTGTAACCACTTGTAACATTAAAATCTTAGTTCATTCAAATTGATATTCGCCTAATACGCCAGTCAGATTGGTGTAACCACTTGTAACATTAACTTCTTAGTTCATTCAATTTGATATTCGTCTAGTACGCCAGTCAAATTGGTGTAACCAATTGTAACATTCAAATCTCAGTTCAATCAATTCGATATTCGCCTAGTACGCCAGTCAGATTGGTGTATCCACTTGTAACATTAGAATCTTAGTTCATTCCATTTGATATATGCCTAGTATGCCAGTCAGATTGGTGTAACCACTTGTAAATTCAAAATCTTAGTTCATTTAATTTGATATTCGCCTTGTACGTTAATCAGATTGGTGTAACCACTTCTCACATTAAATTCTAAGTTCATTCAATTTGATATTCGCCTAGTACGCCAGTCGGATTGGTGTAACCACTTGTAACATTAAATTCTTAGTTCATTCAATTCGATATTCGCCTAATACGCCAGTCAGATTGGTGTAATCACTTGTAACATCAAAACCTTAGTTCATTCAATTTGATATTCGCCTAGTACGCCAGTCAGATTGGTGTAACCACTTGTAACAATAAAATCTTAGTTCATTCATTTTGATATTCAGCTAGTACGCCAATAAGATTGCTGTAACCACTTGTAACATCAAAATCTCAGTTCATTCAATTTAACATTCGCCTAGTACGCCAGTCAGATTGGTGTAATCACTTGTAACATTAAATTCTTAGTTCAATCAATTTGATATTCGCCTAGTACGCCAGTCAGATTGGTGTAACCACATGTAACATTAAATTCTTAGTTCATTCAATTTGATATTCGCCTAGTACGCCAGTCAGATTGGTGTAACCACTTGTAACATTGAAATATTAGTTCATTAAATTTGATATTGGCCAAGTAGGCCAGTCGGATTGGTGTAACCACTTGTAACATAAACTTCTTAGTTCATTCAATTTGATATTCGTCTAGTACGCCAGTCAGATTGGTGTAACCAATTGTAAGATTAGAATCCCAGTTCAATCAATTTGATATTCGCCTATTGTGCCAGTCAGATTGGTGTAATCACTTGTAACATAAAAATCTTAGTTCATTCAATTTGATATTCGTCTACCACGCCAGTCAGATTGGTGTAACCACTTGTAGATTCAAAATCTTAGTTCATTCAATTTGATATTCGCCTAGTACGTTAGTCAGATTGGTGTTACCACTTGTAAATTCAAAATCTTAGTTCATTCAATTTGATATTCGTCTAGTACGCCAGTCAGATTGGTGTAACCAATTGTAACATTAGAATCTCAGTTCAATCAATTTGATATTCGCCTATTGTGCCAGTCAGATTGGTGTAATCACTTGTAACATAAAAATCTTAGTTCATTCAATTTGATATTCGTCTACCACGCCAGTCAGATTGGTGTAACCACTTGTAGATTCAAAATCTTAGTTCATTCAATTTGATATTCGCCTAGTACGTTAGTCAGATTGGTGTTACCACATGTAAATTCAAAATCTTAGTTCATTCAATTTGATATTCGCCTAGTACGCCAGTCGGATTGGTGTAACCACTTGTAACATCAAAACCTTAGTTCATTTAACTTGATATTCGCTTAGTACGCCAGTCAGATTGGTGTAACCACTTGTAACAATAAAATCTTAGTTCATTCATTTTGATATTCAGCTAGTACGCCAATAAGATTGCTGTAACCACTTGTAACATCAAAATCTTAGTTCATTCAATTTAACATTCGCCTAGTACGCCAGTCAGATTGGTGTAATCACTTGTAACATTAAATTCTTAGTTCATTCAATTTGATATTCGCTTAGTACGCCAGTCAGATTGGTGTAACCACTTGTAACATTAGAATCTTAGTTCATTCCATATGATATTAGCTTAGTACGACAGTCAGATTGGTGTAACCACTAGTAAATTCAAAATCTTAGTTCATTCAATTTGATATTCGCCTAGTACGTTAGTCAGATTGGTGTAACCACTTGTAACATTAAAATCTTAGTTCATTCAATTTGATATTCGCCTAATACGCCAGTCAGATTGGTGTAATCACTTGTAACATCTAAACCTTAGTTCATTTAATTTGATATTTCCCTAGTACGCCAGTCAGATTGGTGTAACCACTTGTAACATTAACTTCTTAGTTCATTCAATTTGATATTCGTCTAGTACGCCAGTCAAATTGGTGTAACCAATTGTAACATTAGAATCTTAGTTCATTCCGTACGATATTAGCCTAGTACGCCAGTCAGATTGTTGTAACCAATTGTAACATTGAATTCTCAGTTCAATCAATTTGATATTCGACTATTATGCCAGTCAGATTGGTGTTATTACTTGTTACATAAAAATCTCAGTTCATTCAATTTGATATTCGTCTAGCACGCCAGTCAGATTGGTGTAATCACTTGTAACATCTGAATCTTAGTTCATTTAATTTGATATTCGCCTAGTACGCCGGTCAGATTGGTGTAACCACTTGTAACATTAACTTCTTAGTTCATTCAATTTTATATTTGTCTAGTACGCCAATCAAATTGTTGTAACCAATTGTAACATTCAAATCTCAGTTCAATCAATTCGATATTCGCCTAGTACGCCAGTCAGATTGGTGTATCCACTTGTAACATTAGAATCTTAGTTCATTCCATTTGATATACGCCTAGTATGCCAGTCAGATTGGTGTAACCACTTGTAAATTCAAAATCTTAGTTCATTCAATTAGATATTCGTCTAGTACGCCAGTCAAATTGGTGTAACCAATTATAACATTCAAATCTCAGTTCAATCTATTCGATATTCGCCTAGTACGCCAGTCAGATTGGTGTAACCACTTGTAACATCAACTTCTTAGTTCATTCAATTTGATATTCGTCTAGTACGCCAGTCAAATTGGTGTAACCACTTCTCACATTAAATTCTAAGTTCATTCAAATTGATATTCGCCTAGTAGGCCAGTCAGATTGGTGTAAACACTTGTAACAATAAAATCTTAGTTAATTCATTTTGATATTCAGCTAGTACGCCAAGAAGATTGCTGTAACCACTTGTAACATCAAAATCTTAGTTCATTCAATTTAACATTCGCCTAGTACGCCAGTCAGATTGGTGTAATCACTTGTAACATTAAATTCTTAGTTCATTCAATTTGATATTCGCCTAGTACGCCAGTCAGATTGGTGTAATCACTTGTAACATTAAATTCTTAGTTAATTCAATTTGATATTCGCCTAGTACGCCAGTCAGATAGGTGTAACCTATTATAACATTAAAATCTTAGTTCATTCAATTTGATATTCGCCAAGTACGCCAGTGAGATTGGTGTAACCAATTGTAACATTGGAATCTCAGTTCAATCAATTTGATATTCGACTATTATGCCAGTCAGATTGGTGTAATCACTTGTAACATAAAAATCTTAGTTCATTCGATTGATATTCGTCTAGCACGCCAGTCAGATTGGTGTAACAACTTTTAACAAGAGAAACTTAGTTCATTAAATTTTATATTCGCTTAGTATGCCAGTCAGATTGGTGTATCCACTTGTAACATTAGAATCTTAGTTCATTCCATTTGATAGACGCCTAGTATGGCAGTCAGATTGGTGTAACCACTTATAAAATCAAAATCTTAGTTCATTCAATTCGATATTCGCCTAGCACGTTAGTCAGATTGGAGTAACCACTTGTAACATTAAAATCTTAGATCATTCAATTTGATATTCGTCCAGTACGCCAGTCAGTTTGATGTAACCACTTGTAACATTAAAATCTCAGTTCATTCAATTTGATATTCGCCTAATATGCCAGTCAGATTGGTGTAATCACTTGTAACATCTAAACCTTAGTTCATTTAATTTGATATTCGCCTAGTACGCCAGTCAGATTGGTGTAGCCACTTGTAACATAAACTTCTTAGTTCATTCATTTTGATATTCGCCTAGTACGCTAGTCAGATTGGTGTAACCACTTCTAACATTAAATTCTTAGTTCATTCAATTTGATATTCGCCTAGTACGCCAATCAGATTGGTGTGACCACTTGTAACATTACAATCTTAGTTCAATCAATTCGATATTCGCCTAGTACGCCAGTCAGATTGGTGTATCCACTTGTAACATTAGAATCTTAGTTCATTCCATTTGATATTCGTCTAGCACGCCAGTCAGATTGGTGTAACCACTTTTAACAAGAGAAACTTAGTTCATTAAATTTTATATTCGCCTAGTATGCCAGTCAGATTGGTGTATCTACTTGTGACATTAGAATCTTAGTTCATTCCATTTGATAGACGCCTAGTATGCCAGTCAGATTGGTGTAACCACTTCTAAAATTAAATTCTTAGTTCATTCAATTTGATATTCGCTTAGTACGCCAGTCAGATTGGTGTAACCACTTGTAACATTAGAATCTTAGTTCATTCCATATGATATTAGCCTAGTACGCCAGTCAGATTGGTGTAACCAATTGTAACATTAAAATCTTAGTTCATTCCATTTGATATACGCCTAGTATGCCAGTCAGATTGGTGTAACCACTTGTAAATTCAAAATCTTAGTTCATTCAATTTGATATTCGCCTAGTACGTTAGTCAGATTGGTGTAACCAATTGTAACATTGAAATCTTAGTTCATTCAATTTGATATTTGTCCAGTACGCCAGTCAGATTGATGTAACCACTTGTAACATTAAACTCTTAGTTCATTCAATTTGATATTCGCCTAATACGCCAGTCAGATTGGTGTAATCACTTGTAACCTCTAAACCTTAGTTCATTTAATTTGATATTCTCCTAGTACGCCAGTCAGATTGGTGTAACCACTTGTAACATTAACTTCTTAGTTCATTCAATTTGATATTCGTCTAGTACGCCAGTCAAATTGGTGTAACCAATTGTAACATTCAAATCTCAGTTCAATCAATTCGATATTCGCCTAGTACGCCAGTCAGATTGGTGAATCCACTTGTAACATTAGAATCTTAGTTCATTCCATTTGATATACGCCTAGTATGCCAGTCAGATTGGTGTAACCACTTGTAAATTCAAAATCTTAGTTCATTCAATTTGATATTCGTCTAGTACGCCAGTCAAATTGGTGTAACCAATTGTAACATTCAAATCTCAGTTCAATCAATTCGATATTCGCCTAGTACGCCAGTCAGATTGGTGTAACCACTTGTAACATTAACTTCTTAGTTCATTCAATTTGATATTCGCCTAGTACGTCAGTCAGATTGGTGTAACCACTTGTAACATTAGAATCTTAGTTCATTCCATATGATATTAGCCTAGTACGCCAGTCAGATTGGTGTAACCAATTGTAACATTAAAATCTCAGTTCCATCAATTCGATATTCGTCTAGTACGCCAGTCAAATTGTTGTAACCACTTGTAACATCAACTTCTTAGTTCATTCAATTTGATATTCGTCTAGTACGCCAGTCAAATTGGTGTAACCATTTCTCACATTAAATTCTAAGTTCATTCAATTTGATATTCGCCTAGTACGCCAGTCAGATTGGTGTAACCACTTGTAACATCAAATTCTTAGTTCATTCAAATTGATATTCGCCTAGTAGGCCAGTCAGATTGGTGTAACCACTTGTAACAATAAAATCTTAGTTCATTCATTTTGATAATCAGCTAGTACGCCAAGAAGATTGCTGTAACCACTTGTAACATCAAAATCTTAGTTCATTCAATTTAACATTCGCCTAGTACGCCAGTCAGATTGGTGTAATCACTTGTAACATTAAATTCTTAGTTCATTCAATTTGATATTCGCCTAGTACGCCAGTCAAATTGGTGTAATCACTTGTAACATTAAATTCTTAGTTCATTCAATTTGGTATTCGCCAAGTACGCCAGTCAGATAGGTGTAACCTATTATAACATTAAAATCTTAGTTCATTCAATTTGATATTCGCCAAGTACGCCAGTCAGATTGGTGTAACCAATTGTGACATTGGAATCTCAAATCAATCAATTTGATATTCGACTATTATGCCAGTCAGATTGGTGTAATCACTTGTAACATAAAAATCTTAGTTCATTCTATTGATATTCGTCTAGCACGCCAGTCAGATTGGTGTAACCACTTTTAACAAGAGAAACTTAGTTCATTAAATTTTATATTCGCTTAGTATGCCAGTCAGATTGGTGTATCCACTTGTAACATTAGAATCTTAGTTCATTCCATTTGATAGACGCCTAGTATGCCAGTCAGATTGGTGTAACCACTTATAAATTCAAAATCTTAGTTCATTCAATTCGATATTCGCCTAGTACGTTAGTCAGATTGGAGTAACCACTTGTAACATTAAAATCTCAGATCATTCAATTTGATATTCGTCCAGTACGCCAGTCAGTTTGATGTAACCACTTGTAACATTAAAATCTTAGTTCATTCAATTTGATATTCGCCTAATATGCCAGTCAGATTGGTGTAATCACTTGTAACAACTTAACCTTAGTTCATTTAATTTGATATTCGCCTAGTACGCCAGTCAGATTGGTGTAACCACTTGTAACATAATTTTCTTAGTTCATTCATTTTGATATTCGCCTAGTACGCTAGTCAGATTGGTGTAACCACTTCTAACATTAAATTCTTAGTTCATTCAATTTGATATTCGCCTAGTACGCCAATCAGATTGGTGTAACCACTTGTAACATTACAATCTTAGTTCATTCCATATGATATTAGCCTAGTACGCCAGTCAGATTGGTGTAACCAATTGTAACATTGAAATCTCAGTTCAATCAATTCGATATTCGCCTAGTACGCCAGTCAGATTGGTGTATCCACTTGTAACATAAGAATCTTAGTTCATTCCATTTGATATTCGTCTAGCACGCCAGTCAGATTGGTGTAACCACTCTTAACAAGAGAAACTTAGTTCATTAAATTTTATATTCGCCTAGTATGCCAGTCAGATTGGTGTATCTACTTGTAAATTCAAAATCTTAGTTCATTCAATTTGATATTCGCCTAGTACGTTAGTCAGATTGGTGTAATCACTTGTAACATTAACTTCTTAGTTCATTCAATTTTATATTCGTCTAGTACGCCAATCAAATTGTTGTAACCAATTGTAACATTCAAATCTCAGTTCAATCAATTCGATATTCGCCTAGTACGCCAGTCAGATTGGTGTAACCACTTGTAACATCAACTTCTTCGTTCATTCAATTTGATATTCGTCTAGTACGCCAGTCAAATTGGTGTAACCACTTCTCACATTAAATTCTAAGTTCATTCAAATTGATATTCGCCTAGTACGCCAGTCAGATTGGAGTAACCACTTGTAACATTAAATTCTTAGTTCATTCAATTTGATATTCGCCTAATACGCCAGTCAGATTGGTGTAATCACTTGTAACATCAAAACCTTAGTTCATTAAATTTGATATTCGCCTAGTAGGCCAGTCAGATTGGTGTAAACACTTGTAACAATAAAATCTTAGTTCATTCATTTTGATATTCAGCTAGTACGCCAAGAAGATTGCTGTAACCACTTGTAACATCAAAATCTTAGTTCATTCAATTTAACATTCGCCTAGTACGCCAGTCAGATTGGTGTAATCACTTGTAACATTAAATTCTTAGTTCATTCAATTTGATATTCGCCTAGTACGCCAGTCAGATTGGTGTAATCACTTGTAACATTAAATTCTTAGTTCATTCAATTTGATATTCGCCTAGTACGCCAGTCAGATAGGTGTAACCTATTATAACATTAAAATCTTAGTTCATTCAATTTGATATTCGCCAAGTACGCCAGTCAGATTGGTGTAACCAATTGTAACATTGGAATCTCAGTTCAATCAATTTGATATTCGACTATTATGCCAGTCAGATTGGTGTAATCACTTGTAACATAAAAATCTTAGTTCATTCGATTGATATTCGTCTAGCACGCCAGTCAGATTGGTGTAACCACTTGTAACATTAGAATCTTAGTTCATTCCATTTGATAGACGCCTAGTATGCCAGTCAGATTGGTGTAACCACTTATAAATTCAAAATCTTAGTTCATTCAATTCGATATTCGCCTAGTACGTTAGTCAGATTGGAGTAACCACTTGTAACATTAAAATCTTAGATCATTCAATTTGATATTCGTCCAGTACGCCAGTCAGTTTGATGTAACCACTTGTAACATTAAAATCTTAGTTCATTCAATTTGATATTCGCCTAATATGCCAGTCAGATTGGTGTAATCACTTGTAACATCTAAACCTTAGTTCATTTAATTTGATATTCGCCTAGTACGCCAGTCAGATTGGTGTAACCACTTGTAACATAAACTTCTTAGTTCATTCATTTTGATATTCGCCTAGTACGCTAGTCAGATTGGTGTAACCACTTCTAACATTAAATTCTTAGTTCATTCAATTTGATATTCGCCTAGTACGCCAATCAGATTGGTGTAACCACTTGTAACATTACAATCTTAGTTCATTCCATATGATATTAGCCTAGTACGCCAGTCAGATTGGTGTAACCAATTGTAACAATAAAATCTTAGTTCATTCATTTTGATATTCAGCTAGTACGCCAATAAGATTGCTGTAACCACTTGTAACATCAAAATCTTAGTTCATTCAATTTAACATTCGCCTAGTACGCCAGTCAGATTGGTGTAATCACTTGTAACATTAAATTCTTAGTTCATTCAATTTGATATTCGCCTAATACGCCAGTCAGATTGGTGTAATCACTTGTAACATTAAATTCTTAGTTCATTCAATTTGATATTCGCTTAGTACGCCAGTCAGATTGGTGTAACCACTTGTAACATTAGAATCTTAGTTCATTCCATATGATATTAGCTTAGTACGACAGTCAGATTGGTGTGACCACTAGTAAATTCAAAATCTTAGTTCATTCAATTTGATATTCGCCTAGTACGTTAGTCAGATTGGTGTAACCACTTGTAACATTAAAATCTTAGTTCATTCAATTTGATATTCGCCTAATACGCCAGTCAGATTGGTGTAATCACTTGTAACATCTAAACCTTAGTTCATTTAATTTGATATTTCCCTAGTACGCCAGTCAGATTGGTGTAACCACTTGTAACATTAACTTCTTAGTTCATTCAATTTGATATTCGTCTAGTACGCCAGTCAAATTGGTGTAACCAATTGTAACATTAGAATCTTAGTTCATTCCGTACGATATTAGCCTAGTACGCCAGTCAGATTGTTGTAACCAATTGTAACATTGAATTCTCAGTTCAATCAATTTGATATTCGACTATTATGCCAGTCAGATTGGTGTTATTACTTGTTACATAAAAATCTCAGTTCATTCAATTTGATATTCGTCTAGCACGCCAGTCAGATTGGTGTAATCACTTGTAACATCTAAATCTTAGTTCATTTAATTTGATATTCGCCTAGTACGCCGGTCAGATTGGTGTAACCACTTGTAACATTAACTTCTTAGTTCATTCAATTTTATATTTGTCTAGTACGCCAATCAAATTGTTGTAACCAATTGTAACATTCAAATCTCAGTTCAATCAATTCGATATTCGCCTAGTACGCCAGTCAGATTGGTGTATCCACTTGTAACATTAGAATCTTAGTTCATTCCATTTGATATACGCCTAGTATGCCAGTCAGATTGGTGTAACCACTTGTAAATTCAAAATCTTAGTTCATTCAATTAGATATTCGTCTAGTACGCCAGTCAAATTGGTGTAACCAATTATAACATTCAAATCTCAGTTCAATCTATTCGATATTCGCCTAGTACGCCAGTCAGATTGGTGTAACCACTTGTAACATCAACTTCTTAGTTCATTCAATTTGATATTCGTCTAGTACGCCAGTCAAATTGGTGTAACCACTTCTCACATTAAATTCTAAGTTCATTCAAATTGATATTCGCCTAGTAGGCCAGTCAGATTGGTGTAAACACTTGTAACAATAAAATCTTAGTTAATTCATTTTGATATTCAGCTAGTACGCCAAGAAGATTGCTGTAACCACTTGTAACATCAAAATCTTAGTTCATTCAATTTAACATTCGCCTAGTACGCCAGTCAGATTGGTGTAATCACTTGTAACATTAAATTCTTAGTTCATTCAATTTGATATTCGCCTAGTACGCCAGTCAGATTGGTGTAATCACTTGTAACATTAAATTCTTAGTTAATTCAATTTGATATTCGCCTAGTACGCCAGTCAGATAGGTGTAACCTATTATAACATTAAAATCTTAGTTCATTCAATTTGATATTCGCCAAGTACGCCAGTGAGATTGGTGTAACCAATTGTAACATTGGAATCTCAGTTCAATCAATTTGATATTCGACTATTATGCCAGTCAGATTGGTGTAATCACTTGTAACATAAAAATCTTAGTTCATTCGATTGATATTCGTCTAGCACGCCAGTCAGATTGGTGTAACAACTTTTAACAAGAGAAACTTAGTTCATTAAATTTTATATTCGCTTAGTATGCCAGTCAGATTGGTGTATCCACTTGTAACATTAGAATCTTAGTTCATTCCATTTGATAGACGCCTAGTATGGCAGTCAGATTGGTGTAACCACTTATAAATTCAAAATCTTAGTTCATTCAATTCGATATTCGCCTAGTACGTTAGTCAGATTGGAGTAACCACTTGTAACATTAAAATCTTAGATCATTCAATTTGATATTCGTCCAGTACGCCAGTCAGTTTGATGTAACCACTTGTAACATTAAAATCTTAGTTCATTCAATTTGATATTCGCCTAATATGCCAGTCAGATTGGTGTAATCACTTGTAACATCTAAACCTTAGTTCATTTAATTTGATATTCGCCTAGTACGCCAGTCAGATTGGTGTAGCCACTTGTAACATAAACTTCTTAGTTCATTCATTTTGATATTCGCCTAGTACGCTAGTCAGATTGGTGTAACCACTTCTAACATTAAATTCTTAGTTCATTCAATTTGATATTCGCCTAGTACGCCAATCAGATTGGTGTAACCACTTGTAACATTACAATCTTAGTTCAATCAATTCGATATTCGCCTAGTACGCCAGTCAGATTGGTGTATCCACTTGTAACATTAGAATCTTAGTTCATTCCATTTGATATTCGTCTAGCACGCCAGTCAGATTGGTGTAACCACTTTTAACAAGAGAAACTTAGTTCATTAAATTTTATATTCGCCTAGTATGCCAGTCAGATTGGTGTATCTACTTGTGACATTAGAATCTTAGTTCATTCCATTTGATAGACGCCTAGTATGCCAGTCAGATTGGTGTAACCACTTCTAAAATTAAATTCTTAGTTCATTCAATTTGATATTCGCTTAGTACGCCAGTCAGATTGGTGTAACCACTTGTAACATTAGAATCTTAGTTCATTCCATATGATATTAGCCTAGTACGCCAGTCAGATTGGTGTAACCAATTGTAACATTAAAATCTTAGTTCATTCCATTTGATATACGCCTAGTATGCCAGTCAGATTGGTGTAACCACTTGTAAATTCAAAATCTTAGTTCATTCAATTTGATATTCGCCTAGTACGTTAGTCAGATTGGTGTAACCAATTGTAACATTGAAATCTTAGTTCATTCAATTTGATATTCGTCCAGTACGCCAGTCAGATTGATGTAACCACTTGTAACATTAAACTCTTAGTTCATTCAATTTGATATTCGCCTAATACGCCAGTCAGATTGGTGTAATCACTTGTAACCTCTAAACCTTAGTTCATTTAATTTGATATTCTCCTAGTACGCCAGTCAGATTGGTGTAACCACTTGTAACATTAACTTCTTAGTTCATTCAATTTGATATTCGTCTAGTACGCCAGTCAAATTGGTGTAACCAATTGTAACATTCAAATCTCAGTTCAATCAATTCGATATTCGCCTAGTACGCCAGTCAGATTGGTGAATCCACTTGTAACATTAGAATCTTAGTTCATTCCATTTGATATACGCCTAGTATGCCAGTCAGATTGGTGTAACCACTTGTAAATTCAAAATCTTAGTTCATTCAATTTGATATTCGTCTAGTACGCCAGTCAAATTGGTGTAACCAATTGTAACATTCAAATCTCAGTTCAATCAATTCGATATTCGCCTAGTACGCCAGTCAGATTGGTGTAACCACTTGTAACATTAACTTCTTAGTTCATTCAATTTGATATTCGCCTAGTACGTCAGTCAGATTGGTGTAACCACTTGTAACATTAGAATCTTAGTTCATTCCATATGATATTAGCCTAGTACGCCAGTCAGATTGGTGTAACCAATTGTAACATTAAAATCTCAGTTCCATCAATTCGATATTCGCCTAGTACGCCAGTCAAATTGTTGTAACCACTTGTAACATCAACTTCTTAGTTCATTCAATTTGATATTCGTCTAGTACGCCAGTCAAATTGGTGTAACCATTTCTCACATTAAATTCTAAGTTCATTCATTTTGATAATCAGCTAGTACGCCAAGAAGATTGCTGTAATCACTTGTAACATTAAATTCTTAGTTCATTCAATTTGATATTCGCCTAGTACGCCAGTCAAATTGGTGTAATCACTTGTAACATTAAATTCTTAGTTCATTCAATTTGGTATTCGCCTAGTACGCCAGTCAGATAGGTGTAACCTATTATAACATTAAAATCTTAGTTCATTCAATTTGATATTCGCCAAGTACGCCAGTCAGATTGGTGTAACCAATTGTGACATTGGAATCTCAAATCAATCAATTTGATATTCGACTATTATGCCAGTCAGATTGGTGTAATCACTTGTAACATAAAAATCTTAGTTCATTCTATTGATATTCGTCTAGCACGCCAGTCAGATTGGTGTAACCACTTTTAACAAGAGAAACTTAGTTCATTAAATTTTATATTCGCTTAGTATGCCAGTCAGATTGGTGTATCCACTTGTAACATTAGAATCTTAGTTCATTCCATTTGATAGACGCCTAGTATGCCAGTCAGATTGGTGTAACCACTTATAAATTCAAAATCTTAGTTCATTCAATTCGATATTCGCCTAGTACGTTAGTCAGATTGGAGTAACCACTTGTAACATTAAAATCTCAGATCATTCAATTTGATATTCGTCCAGTACGCCAGTCAGTTTGATGTAACCACTTGTAACATTAAAATCTTAGTTCATTCAATTTGATATTCGCCTAATATGCCAGTCAGATTGGTGTAATCACTTGTAACATCTTAACCTTAGTTCATTTAATTTGATATTCGCCTAGTACGCCAGTCAGATTGGTGTAACCACTTGTAACATAATTTTCTTAGTTCATTCATTTTGATATTCGCCTAGTACGCTAGTCAGATTGGTGTAACCACTTCTAACATTAAATTCTTAGTTCATTCAATTTGATATTCGCCTAGTACGCCAATCAGATTGGTGTAACCACTTGTAACATTACAATCTTAGTTCATTCCATATGATATTAGCCTAGTACGCCAGTCAGATTGGTGTAACCACTTGTAACATTAAAATCTCAGATCATTCAATTTGATATTCGTCCAGTACGCCAGTCAGTTTGATGTAACCACTTGTAACATTAAAATCTTAGTTCATTAAATTT
This sequence comes from Diorhabda elongata, assembly GCA_026230145.1. NCBI lineage: Eukaryota > Metazoa > Arthropoda > Insecta > Coleoptera > Chrysomelidae > Diorhabda > Diorhabda elongata. The sequence continues at coordinate 19,210,187 of CM047937.1, read as the reverse complement.
TATATTCGCCTAGTATGCCAGTCAGATTGGTGTATCTACTTGTAAATTCAAAATCTTAGTTCATTCAATTTGATATTCGCCTAGTACGTTAGTCAGATTGGTGTAATCACTTGTAACATCTAATCCTTAGTTCATTTAATTTGATATTTCCCTAGTACGCCAGTCAGATTGGTGTAACCACTTGTAACATTAACTTCTTAGTTCATTCAATTTTATATTCGTCTAGTACGCCAATCAAATTGTTGTAACCAATTGTAACATTCAAATCTCAGTTCAATCAATTCGATATTCGCCTAGTACGCCAGTCAGATTGGTGTATCCACTTGTAACATTAGAATTTTAGTTCATTCCATTTGATATACGCCTAGTATGCCAGTCAGATTGGTGTAACCACTTGTAAATTCAAAATCTTAGTTCTTTCAATTAGATATTCGTCTAGTACGCCAGTCAAATTGGTGTAACCAATTATAACATTCAAATCTCAGTTCAATCAATTCGATATTCGCCTAGTACGCCAGTCAGATTGGTGTAACCACTTGTAACATCAACTTCTTCGTTCATTCAATTTGATATTCGTCTAGTACGCCAGTCAAATTGGTGTAACCACTTCTCACATTAAATTCTAAGTTCATTCAAATTGATATTCGCCTAGTACGCCAGTCAGATTGGAGTAACCACTTGTAACATTAAATTCTTAGTTCATTCAATTTGATATTCGCCTAATACGCCAGTCAGATTGGTGTAATCACTTGTAACATCAAAACCTTAGTTCATCAAATTTGATATTCGCCTAGTAGGCCAGTCAGATTGGTGTAAACACTTGTAACAATAAAATCTTAGTTCATTCATTTTGATATTCAGCTAGTACGCCAAGAAGATTGCTGTAACCACTTGTAACATCAAAATCTTAGTTCATTCAATTTAACATTCGCCTAGTACGCCAGTCAGATTGGTGTAATCACTTGTAACATTAAATTCTTAGTTCATTCAATTTGATATTCGCCTAGTACGCCAGTCAGATTGGTGTAATCACTTGTAACATTAAATTCTTAGTTCATTCAATTTGATATTCGCCTAGTACGCCAGTCAGATAGGTGTAACCTATTATAACATTAAAATCTTAGTTCATTCAATTTGATATTCGCCAAGTACGCCAGTCAGATTGGTGTAACCAATTGTAACATTGGAATCTCAGTTCAATCAATTTGATATTCGACTATTATGCCAGTCAGATTGGTGTAATCACTTGTAACATAAAAATCTTAGTTCATTCGATTGATATTCGTCTAGCACGCCAGTCAGATTGGTGTAACCACTTGTAACATTAGAATCTTAGTTCATTCCATTTGATAGACGCCTAGTATGCCAGTCAGATTGGTGTAACCACTTATAAATTCAAAATCTTAGTTCATTCAATTCGATATTCGCCTAGTACGTTAGTCAGATTGGAGTAACCACTTGTAACATTAAAATCTTAGATCATTCAATTTGATATTCGTCCAGTACGCCAGTCAGTTTGATGTAACCACTTGTAACATTAAAATCTTAGTTCATTCAATTTGATATTCGCCTAATATGCCAGTCAGATTGGTGTAATCACTTGTAACATCTAAACCTTAGTTCATTTAATTTGATATTCGCCTAGTACGCCAGTCAGATTGGTGTAACCACTTGTAACATAAACTTCTTAGTTCATTCATTTTGATATTCGCCTAGTACGCTAGTCAGATTGGTGTAACCACTTCTAACATTAAATTCTTAGTTCATTCAATTTGATATTCGCCTAGTACGCCAATCAGATTGGTGTAACCACTTGTAACATTACAATCTTAGTTCATTCCATATGATATTAGCCTAGTACGCCAGTCAGATTGGTGTAACCAATTGTAACATTGAAATCTCAGTTCAATCAATTCGATATTCGCCTAGTACGCCAGTCAGATTGGTGTATCCACTTGTAACATAAGAATCTTAGTTCATTCCATTTGATATTCGTCTAGCACGCCAGTCAGATTGGTGTAACCACTCTTAACAAGAGAAACTTAGTTCATTAAATTTTATATTCGCCTAGTATGCCAGTCAGATTGGTGTATCTACTTGTAAATTCAAAATCTCAGTTCAATCAATTCGATATTCGCCTAGTACGCCAGTCAGATTGGTGTAACCACTTGTAACATCAAATTCTTAGTTCATTCAAATTGATATTCGCCTAGTAGGCCAGTCAGATTGGTGTAACCACTTGTAACAATAAAATCTTAGTTCATTCATTTTGATAATCAGCTAGTACGCCAAGAAGATTGCTGTAACCACTTGTAACATCAAAATCTTAGTTCATTCAATTTAACATTCGCCTAGTACGCCAGTCAGATTGGTGTAATCACTTGTAACATTAAATTCTTAGTTCAATCAATTCGATATTCGCCTAGTACGCCAGTCAGATTGGTGTATCCACTTGTAACATTAGAATTTTAGTTCATTCCATTTGATATACGCCTAGTATGCCAGTCAGATTGGTGTAACCACTTGTAAATTCAAAATCTCAGTTCAATCAATTCGATATTCGCCTAGTACGCCAGTCAGATTGGTGTAACCACTTGTAACATCAAATTCTTAGTTCATTCAAATTGATATTCGCCTAGTAGGCCAGTCAGATTGGTGTAACCACTTGTAACAATAAAATCTTAGTTCATTCATTTTGATAATCAGCTAGTACGCCAAGAAGATTGCTGTAACCACTTGTAACATCAAAATCTTAGTTCATTCAATTTAACATTCGCCTAGTACGCCAGTCAGATTGGTGTAATCACTTGTAACATTAAATTCTTAGTTCATTCAATTTGATATTCGCCTAGTACGCCAGTCAAATTGGTGTAATCACTTGTAACATTAAATTCTTAGTTCATTCAATTTGGTATTCGCCTAGTACGCCAGTCAGATAGGTGTAACCTATTATAACATTAAAATCTTAGTTCATTCAATTTGATATTCGCCAAGTACGCCAGTCAGATTGGTGTAACCAATTGTGACATTGGAATCTCAAATCAATCAATTTGATATTCGACTATTATGCCAGTCAGATTGGTGTAATCACTTGTAACATAAAAATCTTAGTTCATTCTATTGATATTCGTCTAGCACGCCAGTCAGATTGGTGTAACCACTTTTAACAAGAGAAACTTAGTTCATTAAATTTTATATTCGCTTAGTATGCCAGTCAGATTGGTGTATCCACTTGTAACATTAGAATCTTAGTTCATTCCATTTGATAGACGCCTAGTATGCCAGTCAGATTGGTGTAACCACTTATAAATTCAAAATCTTAGTTCATTCAATTCGATATTCGCCTAGTACGTTAGTCAGATTGGAGTAACCACTTGTAACATTAAAATCTCAGATCATTCAATTTGATATTCGTCCAGTACGCCAGTCAGTTTGATGTAACCACTTGTAACATTAAAATCTTAGTTCATTCAATTTGATATTCGCCTAATATGCCAGTCAGATTGGTGTAATCACTTGTAACATCTTAACCTTAGTTCATTTAATTTGATATTCGCCTAGTACGCCAGTCAGATTGGTGTAACCACTTGTAACATAATTTTCTTAGTTCATTCATTTTGATATTCGCCTAGTACGCTAGTCAGATTGGTGTAACCACTTCTAACATTAAATTCTTAGTTCATTCAATTTGATATTCGCCTAGTACGCCAATCAGATTGGTGTAACCACTTGTAACATTACAATCTTAGTTCATTCCATATGATATTAGCCTAGTACGCCAGTCAGATTGGTGTAACCACTTGTAACATTAAAATCTCAGATCATTCAATTTGATATTCGTCCAGTACGCCAGTCAGTTTGATGTAACCACTTGTAACATTAAAATCTTAGTTCATTAAATTTTATATTCGCCTAGTATGCCAGTCAGATTGGTGTATCTACTTGTAAATTCAAAATCTTAGTTCATTCAATTTGATATTCGCCTAGTACGTTTGTCAGATTGGTGTAATCACTTGTAACATCTAATCCTTAGTTCATTTAATTTGATATTTCCCTAGTACGCCAGTCAGATTGGTGTAACCACTTGTAACATTAACTTCTTAGTTCATTCAATTTTATATTCGTCTAGTACGCCAATCAAATTGTTGTAACCAATTGTAACATTCAAATCTCAGTTCAATCAATTCGATATTCGCCTAGTACGCCAGTCAGATTGGTGTATCCACTTGTAACATTAGAATTTTAGTTCATTCCATTTGATATACGCCTAGTATGCCAGTCAGATTGGTGTAACCACTTGTAAATTCAAAATCTTAGTTCTTTCAATTAGATATTCGTCTAGTACGCCAGTCAAATTGGTGTAACCAATTATAACATTCAAATCTCAGTTCAATCAATTCGATATTCGCCTAGTACGCCAGTCAGATTGGTGTAACCACTTGTAACATCAACTTCTTCGTTCATTCAATTTGATATTCGTCTAGTACGCCAGTCAAATTGGTGTAACCACTTCTCACATTAAATTCTAAGTTCATTCAAATTGATATTCGCCTAGTACGCCAGTCAGATTGGAGTAACCACTTGTAACATTAAATTCTTAGTTCATTCAATTTGATATTCGCCTAATACGCCAGTCAGATTGGTGTAATCACTTGTAACATCAAAACCTTAGTTCATCAAATTTGATATTCGCCTAGTAGGCCAGTCAGATTGGTGTAAACACTTGTAACAATAAAATCTCAGTTCATTCATTTTGATATTCAGCTAGTACGCCAAGAAGATTGCTGTAACCACTTGTAACATCAAAATCTTAGTTCATTCAATTTAACATTCGCCTAGTACGCCAGTCAGATTGGTGTAATCACTTGTAACATTAAATTCTTAGTTCATTCAATTTGATATTCGCCTAGTACGCCAGTCAGATTGGTGTAATCACTTGTAACATTAAATTCTTAGTTCATTCAATTTGATATTCGCCTAGTACGCCAGTCAGATAGGTGTAACCTATTATAACATTAAAATCTTAGTTCATTCAATTTGATATTCGCCAAGTACGCCAGTCAGATTGGTGTAACCAATTGTAACATTGGAATCTCAGTTCAATCAATTTGATATTCGACTATTATGCCAGTCAGATTGGTGTAATCACTTGTAACATAAAAATCTTAGTTCATTCGATTGATATTCGTCTAGCACGCCAGTCAGATTGGTGTAACCACTTGTAACATTAGAATCTTAGTTCATTCCATTTGATAGACGCCTAGTATGCCAGTCAGATTGGTGTAACCACTTATAAATTCAAAATCTTAGTTCATTCAATTCGATATTCGCCTAGTACGTTAGTCAGATTGGAGTAACCACTTGTAACATTAAAATCTTAGATCATTCAATTTGATATTCGTCCAGTACGCCAGTCAGTTTGATGTAACCACTTGTAACATTAAAATCTTAGTTCATTCAATTTGATATTCGCCTAATATGCCAGTCAGATTGGTGTAATCACTTGTAACATCTAAACCTTAGTTCATTTAATTTGATATTCGCCTAGTACGCCAGTCAGATTGGTGTAACCACTTGTAACATAAACTTCTTAGTTCATTCATTTTGATATTCGCCTAGTACGCTAGTCAGATTGGTGTAACCACTTCTAACATTAAATTCTTAGTTCATTCAATTTGATATTCGCCTAGTACGCCAATCAGATTGGTGTAACCACTTGTAACATTACAATCTTAGTTCATTCCATATGATATTAGCCTAGTACGCCAGTCAGATTGGTGTAACCAATTGTAACATTGAAATCTCAGTTCAATCAATTCGATATTCGCCTAGTACGCCAGTCAGATTGGTGTATCCACTTGTAACATAAGAATCTTAGTTCATTCCATTTGATATTCGTCTAGCACGCCAGTCAGATTGGTGTAACCACTCTTAACAAGAGAAACTTAGTTCATTAAATTTTATATTCGCCTAGTATGCCAGTCAGATTGGTGTATCTACTTGTAAATTCAAAATCTTAGTTCATTCAATTTGATATTCGCCTAGTACGTTAGTCAGATTGGTGTAATCACTTGTAACATCTAAACCTTAGTTCATTTAATTTGATATTTCCCTAGTACGCCAGTCAGATTGGTGTAACCACTTGTAACATTAACTTCTTAGTTCATTCAATTTTATATTCGTCTAGTACGCCAATCAAATTGTTGTAACCAATTGTAACATTCAAATCTCAGTTCAATCAATTCGATATTCGCCTAGTACGCCAGTCAGATTGGTGTATCCACTTGTAACATTAGAATTTTAGTTCATTCCATTTGATATACGCCTAGTATGCCAGTCAGATTGGTGTAACCACTTGTAAATTCAAAATCTCAGTTCAATCAATTCGATATTCGCCTAGTACGCCAGTCAGATTGGTGTAACCACTTGTAACATCAACTTCTTAGTTCATTCAATTTGATATTCGTCTAGTACGCCAGTCAAATTGGTGTAACCACTTCTCACATTAAATTCTAAGTTCATTCAAATTGATATTCGCCTAGTACGCCAGTCAGATTGGAGTAACCACTTGTAACATTAAATTCTTAGTTCATTCAATTTGATATTCGCCTAATACGCCAGTCAGATTGGTGTAATCACTTGTAACATCAAAACCTTAGTTCATTAAATTTGATATTCGCCTAGTAGGCCAGTCAGATTGGTGTAAACACTTGTAACAATAAAATCTTAGTTCATTCATTTTGATATTCAGCTAGTACGCCAAGAAGATTGCTGTAACCACTTGTAACATCAAAATCTTAGTTCATTCAATTTAACATTCGCCTAGTACGCCAGTCAGATTGGTGTAATCACTTGTAACATTAAATTCTTAGTTCATTCAATTTGATATTCGCCTAGTACGCCAGTCAGATTGGTGTAATCACTTGTAACATTAAATTCTTAGTTCATTCAATTTGATATTCGCCTAGTACGCCAGTCAGATAGGTGTAACCTATTATAACATTAAAATCTTTGTTCATTCAATTTGATATTCGCCAAGTACGCCAGTCAGATTGGTGTAACCAATTGTAACATTGGAATCTCAGTTCAATCAATTTGATATTCGACTATTATGCCAGTCAGATTGGTGTAATCACTTGTAACATAAAAATCTTAGTTCATTCGATTGATATTCGTCTAGCACGCCAGTCAGATTGGTGTAACCACTTTTAACAAGAGAAACTTAGTTCATTAAATTTTATATTCGCTTAGTATGCCAGTCAGATTGGTGTATCCACTTGTAACATTAGAATCTTAGTTCATTCCATCTGATAGACGCCTAGTATGCCAGTCAGATTGGTGTAACCACTTATAAATTCAAAATCTTAGTTCATTCAATTCGATATTCGCCTAGTACGCCAGTCAGTTTGATGTAACCACTTGTAACATTAAAATCTTAGTTCATTCAATTTGATATTCGCCTAATATGCCAGTCAGATTGGTGTAATCACTTGTAACATCTAAACCTTAGTTCATTTAATTTGATATTCGCCTAATACGCCAGTCAGATTGGTGTAACCACTTGTAACATAAACTTCTTAGTTCATTCATTTTGATATTCGCCTAGTACGCTAGTCAGATTGTTGTATCCACTTGTAACATCAGAATCTTAGTTCATTTCATTTGATATACGCCTAGTATGCCAGGCAGATTGGTGTAACCACTTGTAACATTAAATTCTGAGTTCATTCAATTTGATATTCGTCTAGTACGCCAGTCAAATTGGTGTAACCAATTGTAACATTCAAATCTCAGTTCAATCAATTCGATATTCGCCTAGTACGCCAGTCAGATTGGTGTATCCACTTGTAACATTAGAATCTTAGTTCATTCCATTTGATATTCGTCTAGCACGCCAGTCAGATTGGTGTAACCACTTTTAACAAGAGAAACTTAGTTCATTAAATTTTATATACGCCTAGTATGCCAGGCAGATTGGTGTAACCACTTGTAACATTAAATTCTGAGTTCATTCAATTTGATATTCGTCTAGTACGCCAGTCAAATTGGTGTAACCAATTGTAACATTCAAATCTCAGTTCAATCAATTCGATATTCGCCTAGTACGCCAGTCAGATTGGTGTATCCACTTGTAACATTAGAATCTTAGTTCATTCCATTTGATATACGCCTAGTATGCCAGTCAGATTGGTGTAACCACTTGTAAATTCAAAATCTTAGTTCATTCAATTTGATATTCGTCTAGTACGCCAGTCAAATTGGTGTAACCAATTATAACATTCAAATCTCAGTTCAATCAATTCGATATTCGCCTAGTACGCCAGTCAGATTGGTGTAACCACTTGTAACATCAACTTCTTAGTTCATTCAATTTGATATTCGTCTAGTACGCCAGTCAAATTGGTGTAACCACTTCTCACATTAAATTCTAAGTTCATTCAATTTGATATTCGCCTAGTACGCCAGTCAGATTGGTGTAACCACTCGTAACATTAAATTCTTAGTTCATTCAATTTGATATTCGCCTAATACGCCAGTCAGATTGGTGTAATCACTTGTAACATCAAAACCTTAGTTCATTAAATTTGATATTCGCCTAGTAGGCCAGTCAGATTGGTGTAACCAATTGTAACATTCAAATCTCAGTTCATTCCATTTGATATACGCCTAGTATGCCAGTCAGATTGGTGTAACCACTTGTAAATTCAAAATCTTAGTTCATTCAATTTGATATTCGCCTAGTACGTTAGTCAGATTGGTGTAACCACTTGTCACATTGAAATCTTAGTTCATTCAATTTGATATTCGTCCAGTACGCCAGTCAGATTGATGTAACCACTTGTAACATTAAACTCTTAGTTCATTCAATTTGATATTCGCCTAATACGCCAGTCAGATTGGTGTAATCACTTGTAACCTCTAAACCTTAGTTCATTTAATTTGATATTCTCCTAGTACGCCAGTCAGATTGGTGTAACCACTTGTAACATTAACTTCTTAGTTCATTCAATTTGATATTCGTCTAGTACGCCAGTCAAATTGGTGTAACCAATTGTAACATTCAAATCTCAGTTCAATCAATTCGATATTCGCCTAGTACGCCAGTCAGATTGGTGAATCCACTTGTAACATTAGAATCTTAGTTCATTCCATTTGATATACGCCTAGTATGCCAGTCAGATTGGTGTAACCACTTGTAAATTCAAAATCTTAGTTCATTCAATTTGACATTCGTCTAGTACGCCAGTCAAATTGGTGTAACCAATTGTAACATTCAAATCTCAGTTCAATCAATTCGATATTCGCCTTGTACGCCAGTCAGATTGGTGTAACCACTTGTAACATTAACTTCTTAGTTCATTCAATTTGATATTCGCCTAGTACGTCAGTCAGATTGGTGTAACCACTTGTAACATTAGAATCTTAGTTCCTTTCCATATGATATTAGCCTAGTACGCCAGTCAGATTGGTGTAACCAATTGTAAATTCAAAATCTTAGTTCATTCAATTTGATATTCGCCTAGTACGTTAGTCAGATTGGTGGCCTAGTATGCCAGTCAGATTGGTGTAACCACTTGTAAATTCAAAATCTTAGTTCATTCAATTTGACATTCGTCTAGTACGCCAGTCAAATTGGTGTAACCAATTGTAACATTCAAATCTCAGTTCAATCAATTCGATATTCGCCTAGTACGCCAGTCAGATTGGTGTAACCACTTGTAACATTAACTTCTTAGTTCATTCAATTTGATATTCGCCTAGTACGTCAGTCAGATTGGTGTAACCACTTGTAACATTAGAATCTTAGTTCCTTTCCATATGATATTAGCCTAGTACGCCAGTCAGATTGGTGTAACCAATTGTAACATTAAAATCTCAGTTCCATCAATTCGATATTCGCCTAGTACGCCAGTCAGATTGTTGTATCCACTTGTAACATCAGAATCTTAGTTCATTTCATTTGATATACGCCTAGTATGCCAGGCAGATTGGTGTAACCACTTGTAACATTAAATTCTGAGTTCATTCAATTTGATATTCGTCTAGTACGCCAGTCAAATTGGTGTAACCAATTGTAACATTCAAATCTCAGTTCAATCAATTCGATATTCGCCTAGTACGCCAGTCAGATTGGTGTATCCACTTGTAACATTAAAATCTTAGTTCATTCAAATTGATATTCGCCTAATACGCCAGTCAGATTGGTGTAACCACTTGTAACATTAACTTCTTAGTTCATTCAATTTGATATTCGTCTAGTACGCCAGTCAAATTGGTGTAACCAATTGTAACATTCAAATCTCAGTTCAATCAATTCGATATTCGCCTAGTACGCCAGTCAGATTGGTGTATCCACTTGTAACATTAGAATCTTAGTTCATTCCATTTGATATATGCCTAGTATGCCAGTCAGATTGGTGTAACCACTTGTAACATTAGAATCTTAGTTCCTTTCCATATGATATTAGCCTAGTACGCCAGTCAGATTGGTGTAACCAATTGTAACATTAAATTCTGAGTTCATTCAATTTGATATTCGTCTAGTACGCCAGTCAAATTGGTGTAACCAATTGTAACATTCAAATCTCAGTTCAATCAATTCGATATTCGCCTAGTACGCCAGTCAGATTGGTGTATCCACTTGTAACATTAGAATCTTAGTTCATTCCATTTGATATTCGTCTAGCACGCCAGTCAGATTGGTGTAACCACTTTTAACAAGAGAAACTTAGTTCATTAAATTTTATATTCGCCTAGTATGCCAGTCAGATTGGTGTATCTACTTGTAACATTAGAATTTTAGTTCATTCCATTTGATAGACGCCTAGTATGCCAGTCAGATTGGTGTAACCACTTCTAAAATTAAATTCTTAGTTCATTAAATTTTATATTCGCCTAGTATGCCAGTCAGATTGGTGTATCTACTTGTAACATTAGAATCTTAGTTCATTCCATTTGATATACGCCTAGTATGCCAGTCAGATTGGTGTAATCACTTGTAACCTCTAAACCTTAGTTCATTTAATTTGATATTCTCCTAGTACGCCAGTCAGATTGGTGTAACCACTTGCAACATTAACTTCTTAGTTCATTCAATTTGATATTCGTCTAGTACGCCAGTCAAATTGGTGTAACCAATTGTAACATTCAAATCTCAGTTCAATCAATTCGATATTCGCCTAGTACGCCAGTCAGATTGGTGAATCCACTTGTAACATTAGAATCTTAGTTCATTCCATTTGATATACGCCTAGTATGCCAGTCAGATTGGTGTAACCACTTGTAAATTCAAAATCTTAGTTCATTCAATTTGACATTCGTCTAGTACGCCAGTCAAATTGGTGTAACCAATTGTAACATTCAAATCTCAGTTCCATCAATTCGATATTCGCCTAGTACGCCAGTCAGATTGTTGTATCCACTTGTAACATCAGAATCTTAGTTCATTTCATTTGATATACGCCTAGTATGCCAGGCAGATTGGTGTAACCACTTGTAACATTAAATTCTGAGTTCATTCAATTTGATATTCGTCTAGTACGCCAGTCAAATTGGTGTAACCAATTGTAACATTCAAATCTCAGTTCAATCAATTCGATATTCGCCTAGTACGCCAGTCAGATTGGTGAATCCACTTGTAACATTAGAATCTTAGTTCATTCCATTTGATATACGCCTAGTATGCCAGTCAGATTGGTGTAACCACTTGTAAATTCAAAATCTTAGTTCATTCAATTTGACATTCGTCTAGTACGCCAGTCAGATTGGTGTAACCAATTGTAACATTAAAATCTCAGTTCCATCAATTCGATATTCGCCTAGTACGCCAGTCAGATTGTTGTATCCACTTGTAACATCAGAATCTTAGTTCATTTCATTTGATATACGCCTAGTATGCCAGGCAGATTGGTGTAACCACTTGTAACATTAAATTCTGAGTTCATTCAATTTGATATTCGTCTAGTACGCCAGTCAAATTGGTGTAACCAATTGTAACATTCAAATCTCAGTTCAATCAATTCGATATTCGCCTAGTACGCCAGTCAGATTGGTGTAACCACTTGTAAATTCAAAATCTTAGTTCATTCAATTTGATATTCGTCTAGTACGCCAGTCAAATTGGTGTAACCAATTATAACATTCAAATCTCAGTTCAATCAATTCGATATTCGCCTAGTACGCCAGTCAGATTGGTGTAACCACTTGTAACATCAACTTCTTAGTTCATTCAATTTGATATTCGTCTAGTACGCCAGTCAAATTGGTGTAACCACTTCTCACATTAAATTCTAAGTTCATTCAATTTGATATTCGCCTAGTACGCCAGTCAGATTGGTGTAACCACTCGTAACATTAAATTCTTAGTTCGTTCAATTTGATATTCGCCTAATACGCCAGTCAGATTGGTGTAATCACTTGTAACATCAAAACCTTAGTTCATTAAATTTGATATTCGCCTAGTAGGCCAGTCAGATTGGTGTAACCACTTGTAACAATAAAATCTTAGTTCATTCATTTTGATATTCAGCTAGTACGCCAAGAAGATTGCTGTAACCACTTGTAACATCAAAATCTTAGTTCATTCAATTTAACATTCGCCTAGTACGCCAGTCAGATTGGTGTAATCACTTGTAACATTAAATTCTTAGTTCATTCAATTTGATATTCGCCTAGTACGCCAGTCAGATTGGTGTAATCACTTGTAACATTAAATTCTTAGTTCATTCAATTTGATATTCGCCTAGTACGCCAGTCAGATAGGTGTAACCTATTATAACATTAAAATCTTAGTTCATTCAATTTGATATTCGACTATTATGCCAGTCAGATTGGTGTAATCACTTGTAACATAAAAATCTTAGTTCATTCGATTGATATTCGTCTAGCACGCCAGTCAGATTGGTGTAACCACTTTTAACAAGAGAAACTTAGTTCATTAAATTTTATATTCGCTTAGTATGCCAGTCAGATTGGTGTATCCACTTGTAACATTAGAATCTTAGTTCATTCCATTTGATAGACGCCTAGTATGCCAGTCAGATTGGAGTAACCACTTGTAACATTAAAATCTTAGTTCATTCAATTTGATATTCGCCTAATATGCCAGTCAGATTGGTGTAATCACTTGTAACATCTTAACCTTAGTTCATTTAATTTGATATTCGCCTAGTACGCCAGTCAGATTGGTGTAACCACTTGTAACATAAACTTCTTAGTTCATTCATTTTGATATTCGCCTAGTACGCTAGTCAGATTGGTGTAACCACTTCTAACATTAAATTCTTAGTTCATTCAATTTGATATTCGCCTAGTACGCCAATCAGTTTGGTGTAACCACTTGTAACATTACAATCTTAGTTCATTCCATATGATATTAGCCTAGTACGCCAGTCAGATTGGTGTAACCAATTGTTACATTCAAATCTCAGTTCAATCAATTCGATATTCGCCTAGTACGCCAGTCAGATTGGTGAATCCACTTGTAACATTAGAATCTTAGTTCATTCCATTTGATATACGCCTAGTATGCCAGTCAGATTGGTGTAACCACTTGTAAATTAAAAATCTTAGTTCATTCAATTTGATATTCGTCTAGTACGCCAGTCAAATTGGTGTAACCAATTGTAACATTCAAATCTCAGTTCAAACAATTCGATATTCGCCTAGTACGCCAGTCAGATTGGTGTAACCACTTGTAACATTAACTTCTTAGTTCATTCAATTTGATATTCGCCTAGTACGTCAGTCAGATTGGTGTAACCACTTGTAACATTAGAATCTTAGTTCATTCCATATGATATTAGCCTAGTACGCCAGTTAGATTGGTGTAACCAATTGTAACATTAAAATCTCAGTTCCATCAATTCGATATTCGCCTAGTACGCCAGTCAGATTGTTGTATCCACTTGTAACATCAGAATCTTAGTTCATTTCATTTGATATACGCCTAGTATGCCAGGCAGATTGGTGTAACCACTTGTAACATTAAATTCTGAGTTCATTCAATTTGATATTCGTCTAGTACGCCAGTCAAATTGGTGTAACCAATTGTAACATTCAAATCTCAGTTCAATCAATTCGATATTCGCCTAGTACGACAGTCAGATTGGTGTATCCACTTGTAACATTAGAATCTTAGTTCATTCCATTTGATATACGCCTAGTATGCCAGTCAGATTGATGTAACCACTTGTAACATTAAACTCTTAGTTCATTCAATTTGATCTTCGCATAATACGCCAGTCAGATTGGTGTAACCACTTGTAACATTAACTTCTTAGTTTATTCAATTTGATATTCGTCTAGTACGCCAGTCAAATTGGTGTAACCAATTGTAACATTCAAATCTCATTTCATTCAATTCGATATCCACCTAGTACGCCAGTCAGATTGGTGGATCCACTTGTAACATTAGAATCTTAGTTCATTCCATTTGATATACGCCTAGTATGCCAGTCAGATTGGTGTAACCACTTGTAAATTCAAAATCTTAGTTCATTCAATTTGATATTCGTCTAGTACGCCAGTCAAATTGGTGTAACCAATTGTAACATTCAAATCTCAGTTCAATCAACTCGATATTCGCCTAGTACGCCTGTCAGATTGGTGTAACCACTTGTAACATTAACTTCTTAGTTCATTCAATTTGATATTCGCCTAGTACGTCAGTCAGATTGGTGTAACCACTTGTAACATTAGAATCTTAGTTCATTCCATATGATATTAGCCTAGTACGCCATTCAGATTGGTGTAACCAATTGTAACATTAAAATCTCAGTTCAGTCAATCCGATATTCGCCTAATACTCCAGTCAGATTGGTGTATCCACTTGTAACATTAACTTCTTAGTTCATTCAAATTGATATTCGCCTAATACGCCAGTCAGATTGGTGTAATCACTTGTAACATCTAAACCTTAGTTCATTTAATTTGATATTCCCCTAGTACGTCAGTCAGATTGGAGTAACCACTTGTAACATTAACTTCTTAGTTCATTCAATTTGATATTCGTCTAATACGCCAGTCAAATTGGTGTAACCAATTGTAACATTCGAATCTCAGTTCAATCAATTCGATATTCGCCTAGTACGCCAGACAGATTGGTGTAACCACTTGTAACATTAACTTCTTAGTTCATTCAATTTGATATTCGCCTAATACGCCAGTCAGATTGGTGTAATCACTTGTAACATCTAAACCTTAGTTCATTTAATTTGATATTCCCCTAGTACGTCAGTCAGATTGGAGTAACCACTTGTAACATTAACTTCTTAGTTCATTCAATTTGATATTCGTCTAGTACGCCAGTCAAATTGGTGTAACCAATTGTAACATTCAAATCTCAGTTCAAACAATTCGATATTCGCCTAGTACGCCAGTCAGATTGGTGTAACCACTTGTAACATTAACTTCTTAGTTCATTCAATTTGATATTCGCCTAGTACGTCAGTCAGATTGGTGTAACCACTTGTAACATTAGAATCTTAGTTCATTCCATATGATATTAGCCTAGTACGCCAGTTAGATTGGTGTAACCAATTGTAACATTAAAATCTCAGTTCCATCAATTCGATATTCGCCTAGTACGCCAGTCAGATTGTTGTATCCACTTGTAACATCAGAATCTTAGTTCATTTCATTTGATATACGCCTAGTATGCCAGGCAGATTGGTGTAACCACTTGTAACATTAAATTCTGAGTTCATTCAATTTGATATTCGTCTAGTACGCCAGTCAAATTGGTGTAACCAATTGTAACATTCAAATCTCAGTTCAATCAATTCGATATTCGCCTAGTACGACAGTCAGATTGGTGTATCCACTTGTAACATTAGAATCTTAGTTCATTCCATTTGATATACGCCTAGTATGCCAGTCAGATTGATGTAACCACTTGTAACATTAAACTCTTAGTTCATTCAATTTGATCTTCGCATAATACGCCAGTCAGATTGGTGTAACCACTTGTAACATTAACTTCTTAGTTTATTCAATTTGATATTCGTCTAGTACGCCAGTCAAATTGGTGTAACCAATTGTAACATTCAAATCTCATTTCATTCAATTCGATATCCACCTAGTACGCCAGTCAGATTGGTGGATCCACTTGTAACATTAGAATCTTAGTTCATTCCATTTGATATACGCCTAGTATGCCAGTCAGATTGGTGTAACCACTTGTAAATTCAAAATCTTAGTTCATTCAATTTGATATTCGTCTAGTACGCCAGTCAAATTGGTGTAACCAATTGTAACATTCAAATCTCAGTTCAATCAACTCGATATTCGCCTAGTACGCCTGTCAGATTGGTGTAACCACTTGTAACATTAACTTCTTAGTTCATTCAATTTGATATTCGCCTAGTACGTCAGTCAGATTGGTGTAACCACTTGTAACATTAGAATCTTAGTTCATTCCATATGATATTAGCCTAGTACGCCATTCAGATTGGTGTAACCAATTGTAACATTAAAATCTCAGTTCAGTCAATCCGATATTCGCCTAATACTCCAGTCAGATTGGTGTATCCACTTGTAACATTAACTTCTTAGTTCATTCAAATTGATATTCGCCTAATACGCCAGTCAGATTGGTGTAATCACTTGTAACATCTAAACCTTAGTTCATTTAATTTGATATTCCCCTAGTACGTCAGTCAGATTGGAGTAACCACTTGTAACATTAACTTCTTAGTTCATTCAATTTGATATTCGTCTAATACGCCAGTCAAATTGGTGTAACCAATTGTAACATTCGAATCTCAGTTCAATCAATTCGATATTTTCCTAGTACGCCAGACAGATTGGTGTAACCACTTGTAACATTAACTTCTTAGTTCATTCAATTTGATATTCGCCTAATACGCCAGTCAGATTGGTGTAATCACTTGTAACATCTAAACCTTAGTTCATTTAATTTGATATTCCCCTAGTACGTCAGTCAGATTGGAGTAACCACTTGTAACATTAACTTCTTAGTTCATTCAATTTGATATTCGTCTAGTACGCCAGTCAAATTGGTGTAACCAATTGTAACATTCAAATCTCAGTTCAATCAATTCGATATTCGCCTAGTACGCCAGTCAGATTGGTGTAACCACTTGTAACATTAACTTCTTAGTTCATTCAATTTGATATTCGCCTAATACGCCAGTCAGATTGGTGTAATCACTTGTAACATCTAAACCTTAGTTCATTTAATTTGATATTCCCCTAGTACGTCAGTCAGATTGGAGTAACCACTTGTAACATTAACTTCTTAGTTCATTCAATTTGATATTCGTCTAGTACGCCAGTCAAATTGGTGTAACCAATTGTAACATTCGAATCTCAGTTCAATCAATTCGATATTCGCCTAGTACGCCAGACAGATTGGTGTATCCACTTGTAACATTAGAATCTTAGTTCATTCCGTATGACATTAGCCTAGAACGCCAGTCAGATTGGTGTAACAAATTGTAACATTAAAATCTCAGTTCAATCAATTTGATATTCGACTATTATGCCAGTCAGATTGGTGTAATCACTTGTAACATAAAAATCTCAGTTCATTCAATTTGATATTCGTCTAGCGCGCCAGTCAGATTGGTGTAATCATTTGTAACATCTAAATCTTAGTTCATTTAATTTGATATTCGCCTAGTACGCCAGTCAGATTGGTGTAACCACTCGTAACATTAACTTCTTAGTTCATTCAATTTGATATTCGTCTAGTACGCCAGTCAAATTGGTGTAACCAATTGTAACATCCAAATCTGAGTTCAATCAATTCGATATTCGCCTAGTACGCCAGTCAGATTGGTGTATCCACTTGTAACATTAGAATCTTAGTTCATTCCATTTGATATACGCCTAGTATGCCAGTCAGATTGGTGTATCCACTTGTAAATTCAAAATCTTAGTTCATTCAATTTAACATTCGCCTAGTACGCCAGTCAGATTGGTGTAATCACTTGTATTATTAAATTCTGAGTTCATTCAATTTGATATTCGCCTAATACTCCAGTCAGATTGGTGTAATCACTTGTAACATTGAATTCTTAGTTCATTCAATTTGATATTCGCCTAGTACGCCAGTCAGATAGGTGTAACCACTTGTAACATTAACTTCTTAGTTCATTCATTTTGATATTCGTCTAGCACGCCAGTCAGATTGGTGTAACCAATCGTAACATTCAAATCTCAGTTCAATCAATTCGATATTCGCCTAGTACGCCAGTCAGATTGGTGTATCCACTTGTAACATTAGAATCTTAGTTCATTCCATTTGATATACGCCTAGTATGCCAGTGGGATTGGTGTAACCACTTGTAACATTAAATTCTTATTTCATTCAATTTGATATTCGCCTAGTACGCCAGTCAGATTGGTGTGACCACTTGTAACATTAAAGTCTTAGTTCATTCAATTTGGTAATCGCCTAGTACGCCAGTCAGACTGGTGTAACCACTTCTCACATTAAATTCTTAGTTCATTCAATTTGATAATCGCCTAGTACGCCAGTCAGATTGGTGTCACCACTTGTAACATTAAAATATTAGTTCATTAAATTTGATATTGGCCTAGTACGCTAGTCAGATTGGTGTATCCACTTGTAACATTAGAATCTTAGTTCATTTCAGTTGATATACGCCTAATAAGCCAGTCAGACTGGTGTAATCACTTGTAACATTAAATTCTTAGTTCATTCAATTTGATATTCGCCTAGTACGCCAGTCAGATTGGTGTAACCACTTGTAACATTAAAGTCTTAGTTCATTCAATTTGGTATTCGCCTAGTACGCCAGTCAGATTGGTGTAACCACTTCTCACATTAAATTCTTAGTTCATTCAATTTGATATTCGCCTAGTACGCCAGTCGGATTGGTGTAACCACTTGTAACATAAACTTCTTAGTTCATTCAATTTGATATTCGTCTAGTACGCCAGTCAGATAGGTGTTACCTATTTTAACATTAAAATCTTAGTTCATTCAATTTGATATACGCCTAGTATGCCAGTCAGATTGGTGTAATCACTTGTCACATTCGAATCTTAGTTCATTCCATTTGATATACGCCTAGTATGCCAGTCAGATTGGTGTAACCACTTGTAAATTCAAAATCTTAGTTCATTCAATTTGATATTCGTCTAGTACGCCAGTCAAATTGGTGTAACCAATTATAACATTCAAATCTCAGTTCAATCAATTCGATATTCGCCTAGTACGCCAGTCAGATTGGTGTAACCAGTTGTAACATCAACTTTTTAGTTCATTCAATTTGATATTCGTCTAGTACGCCAGTCAAATTGGTGTAACCACTTGTAACATTAAATTCTTAGTTCATTCATTTTGATATTCGCCTAATACGCCAGTCAGATTGGTGTAATCACTTGTAACATCAAAACCTTAGTTCATTAAATTTGATATTCGCCTAGTAGGCCAGTCAGATTGGTGCAACCACTTGTAACAATAAAATCTTAGTTCATTCATTTTGATATTCAGCTAGTACGCCAAGAAGATTGCTGTTACCACTTGTAACATAAACTTCTTAGTTCATTCAATTTAACATTCGCCTAGTACGCCAGTCAGATTGGTGTAACCACTTGTAACATTAAAGTCTTAGTTCATTCAATTTGGTATTCGCCTAGTACGCCAGTCAGATTGGTGTAACCACTTCTCACATTAAATTCTTAGTTCATTCAATTTGATATTCGCCTAGTACGCCAGTCAGATAGGTGTTACCTATTTTAACATTAAAATCTTAGTTCATTCAATTTGATATTCGCCAAGTACGCCAGTCAGATTGGTGTAACCAATTGTAACATTGGAATCTCAGTTCAATCAATTTGATATTCGACTATTATGCCAGTCAGATTGGTGTAATCACTTGTGTAACATAAAAATCTTAGTTCATTCGATTGATATTCAACTAGCACGCCAGTCAGATTGGTGTAACCACTTTTAACAAGAGAAACTTAGTTCATTAAATTTTATATTCGCTTAGTATGCCAGTCAGATTGGTGTAACCACTTATAAATTCAAAATCTTAGTTCATTCAATTCGATATTCTTCTAGTACGTTAGTCAGATTGGAGTAACCACTTGTAACATTAAAATCTTAGATCATTCAATTTGATATTCGTCCAGTACGCCAGTCAGTTTGATGTAACCACTTGTAACATTAAAATCTTAGTTCATTCAATTTGATATTCGCCTAATATGCCAGTCAGATTGGTGTAATCACTTGTAACATCTAAACCTTAGTTCATTTAATTTGATATTCGCCTAGTACGCCAGTCAGATTGGTGTAACCACTTGTAACATAAACTTCTTAGTTCATTCATTTTGATATTCGCCTAGTACGCTAGTCAGATTGGTGTAACCACTTCTAACATTAAATTCTTAGTTCATTCAATTTGATATTCGCCTAGTACGCCAATCAGATTGGTGTAACCACTTGTAACATTACAATCTTAGTTCATTCCATATGATATTAGCCTAGTACGCCAGTCAGATTGGTGTAACCAATTGTAACATTGAAATCTCAGTTCAATCAATTCGATATTCGCCTAGTACGCCAGTCAGATTGGTGTATCCACTTGTAACATTAGAATCTTAGTTCATTCCATTTGATATTCGTCTAGCACGCCAGTCAGATTGGTGTAACCACTTTTAACAAGAGAAACTTAGTTCATTAAATTTTATATTCGCCTAGTATGCCAGTCAGATTGGTGTATTTACTTGTAACATTAGAATCTTAGTTCATTCCATTTGATAGACGCCTAGTATGCCAGTCAGATTGGTGTAACCACTTCTAAAATTAAATTCTTAGTTCATTCCATATGATATTAGCCTAGTATGCCAGTCAGATTGGTGTAACCACTTGTAAATTCAAAATCTTAGTTCATTCAATTTGATATTCGCCTAGTACGTTAGTCAGATTGGTGTAACCACTTGTAACATTGAAATCTTAGTTCATTCAATTTGATATTCGTCCAGTACGCCAGTCAGCTTGATGTAACCACTTGTAACATTAAACTCTTAGTTCATTCAATTCGATATTCGCCTAATACGCCAGTCAGATTGGTGTAATCACTTGTAACCTCTAAACCTTAGTTCATTTAATTTGATATTCTCCTAGTACGCCAGTCAGATTGGTGTAACCACTTGTAACATTAACTTCTTAGTTCATTCAATTTGATATACGCCTAGTATGCCAGTCAGATTGGTGTCACCACTTGTAAATTAAAAATCTTAGTTCATTCAATTTGATATTCGTCTAGTACGCCAGTCAAATTGGTGTAACCAATTGTAACATTCAAATCTCAGTTCAATCAATTCGATATTCGCCTAGTACGCCAGTCAGATTGGTGTAACCACTTGTAACATTAACTTCTTAGTTCATTCAATTTGATATTCGCCTAGTACGTCAGTCAGATTGGTGAATCCACTTGTAACATTAGAATCTTAGTTCATTCGATTTCATATACGCCTAGTATGCCAGTCAGATTGGTGTCACCACTTGTAAATTAAAAATCTTAGTTCATTCAATTTGATATTCGTCTAGTACGCCAGTCAAATTGGTGTAACCAATTGTAACATTCAAATCTCAGTTCAATCAATTCGATATTCGCCTAGTACGCCAGTCAGATTGGTGTAACCACTTGTAACATTAACTTCTTAGTTCATTCAATTTGATATTCGCCTAGTACGTCAGTCAGATTGGTGTAACCACTTGTAACATTAGAATCTTAGTTCATTCCATATGATATTAGCCTAGTACGCCAGTCAGATTGGTGTAACCAATTGTAACATTAAAATCTCAGTTCCATCAATTCGATATTCGCCTAGTACGCCAGTCAGATTGTTGTATCCACTTGTAACATCAGAATCTTAGTTCATTTCATTTGATATACGCCTAGTATGCCAGGCAGATTGGTGTAACCACTTGTAACATTAAATTCTGAGTTCATTCAATTTGATATTCGTCTAGTACGCCAGTCAAATTAGTGTAACCAATTGTAACATTCAAATCTCAGTTCAATCAATTCGATATTCGCCTAGTACGACAGTCAGATTGATGTATCCACTTGTAACATTAGAATCTTAGTTCATTCCATTTGATATACGCCTAGTATGCCAGTCAGATTGGTGTAACCACTTGTAAATTCAAAATCTCAGTTCCATCAATTCGATATTCGCCTAGTACGCCAGTCAGATTGTTGTATCCACTTGTAACATCAGAATCTTAGTTCATTTCATTTGATATACGCCTAGTATGCCAGGCAGATTGGTGTAACCACTTGTAACATTAACTTCTTAGTTCATTCAATTTTATATTTGTCTAGTACGCCAGTCAAATTAGTGTAACCAATTGTAACATTCAAATCTCAGTTCAATCAATTCGATATTCGCCTAGTACGCCAGTCAGATTGGTGTATCCACTTGTAACATTAGAATCTTAGTTCATTCCATTTGATATACGCCTAATACGCCAGTCAGATTGGTGTTATCACTTGTAACCTCTAAACCTTAGTTCATTTAATTTGATATTCGCCTAGTACGCCAGTCAGATTGGTGTAACCACTTGTAACATTAACATCTTAGTTCATTCAATTTGATATTCGTCTAGTACGCCAGTCAAATTGGTGTAACCAATTGTAACATTCAAATCTCAGTTCAATCAATTCGATATTCACCTAGTACGCCAGTCAGATTGGTGAATCCACTTGTAACATTAGAATCTTAGTTCATTCCATTTGATATACGCCTAGTATGCCAGTCAGATTGGTGTAACCACTTGTAAATTCAAAATCTTAGTTCATTCAATTTGATATTCGTCTAGTACGCCAGTCAAATTGGTGTAACCAATTGTAACATTCAAATCTCAGTTCAATCAATTCGATATTCGCCTAGTACGTTAGTCAGATTGGTGTAACCACTTGTAACATTAAAATCTTAGTTCATTCAATTTGATATCCGTCCAGTACGCCAGTCAGATTGATGTAACCATTTGTAACATTAAATTCTTAGTTCATTCAATTTGAAATTCGTCTAATACGCCAGTCAGATTGGTGTAATCACTTGTAACATTAAATTCTTAGTTCATTCAATTTGATATTCGCCTAGTATGCCAGTCAGATTGGTGTAACCACTTGTAACATTGAAGTCTTAGTTCATTCAATTTGGTATTCGCCTAGTACGCCAGTCAGATTGGTGTAACCACTTGTAACTTTAACTTCTTAGTTCATTCAATTTGATATTCGTCTAGTACGCCAGTCAAATTGGTGCAACCAATTGTAACATTCAAATCTCAGTTCAATCAATTTGATATTCGCCTAGTACGCCAGTCAGATTGGTGTAACCACTTGTAACATTGAAATATTAGTTCATTCAATTTGATATTCACCTAGTCCGCCAGTCAGATTGGTGTAACCTATTTTAACATTAAAATCTTAGTTCATTCAATTTGATATTCGCCTAGTACGCCAGTCAGATTGGTGTAACCACTTCTAACATTAAATTCTTAGTTCATACAATTTGATATTCGCCTAGTACGCCAGTCAGATTGGTGTAACCACTTGGAACATTGGAATCTTAGTTCATTCCATATGATATTAGCCTAGTACGCCAGTCAGATTGGTGTAACCAATTGTAACATTGGAATCTCAGTTCAATCAATTTGATATTCATCTAGTACGCCAGTCAGATAGGTGACACCTATTTTAACATTAAAATCTTAGTTCATTCAATTAGATATTCGCCTAGTACGCCAGTCAGATTGGTGTAACCACTTCTAACAATCAATTCTTAGTTCATTCAATTTGATATTCGCTTAGTACGCCAGTCAGATTGGTGTAACCACTTGTAACATTAGAATCTTAGTTCATTCCATATGATATTAGCCTAGTACGCCAGTCAGATTGGTGTTATCAATTGTAACATTGAAATCTTAGTTCAATCAATTCGATATTCGCCTAGTACGCCAGTCAGATTGGTGTATCCACTTGTAACATTAGAATCATAGTTCATTCCATTTGATATACGCCTAGTATGCCAGTCAGATTGGTGTAACCACTTGTAAATTCAAAATCTTAGTTCATTTAATTTGGTATTCGCCTAGTACGTTAGTCAGATTGGTGTAACCACTTGTAACATTAAAATCTTCGTTCATTCAATTTGATATCCGTCCAGTACGCCAGACAGATTGATGTAACCACTTGTAACATTAAAATCTTAGTTCATTCAATTTGATATTCGCCTAATACGCCAGTCAGATTGGTGTAATCACTTGTAACATCTAAACCTTAGTTCATTTAATTTGATATTCGCCTAGTACGCCAGTCGGATTGGTGTAACCACTTGTAATATTAACTTCTTAGTTCATTCAATTTGATATTCGTCTAGTACGCCAGTCAGATTGGTGTAACCAATTGTAACATTCAAATCTCAGTTCAATCAATTCGATATTCGCCTAGTACGCCAGTCAGATTGGTGTATCCACTTCTAACATTAAATTCTCAGTTCATTCAATTTGATATTCGCTTAGTACGCCAGTCAGATTGGTGTAATCAATTGTAACATTGAAATCTCAGTTCATTCAATTTGATATTCGCCTAGTACGCCAGTCAGATTGGTGTATCCACTTGTAACATTAGAATCTTAGTTCATTCCATTTAATATACGCCTAGTATGCCAGTTAGATTGGTATAAACACTTGTAAATTCAAAATTAAAATCTTAGTTCATTCAATTTGATATTCGCCTAGTACGCCAGTCAGATTGGTGTGATCAATTGTAACATTGAAATCTCAGTTCAATCAATTCGATATTCGCCTAGTACGTCAGTCAGATTGGTGTATCCACTCGTAACATTAGAATCTTAGTTCATTTCATTTGATATACGCCTAGTATGCCAGTTAGATAGGTGTAACCACTTGTAAATTTAAAATCTTAGTTCATTCAATTTGATATTCGCCTAGTACGTTAGTCAGATTGGTGTAACCACTTGTAACATTAAAATCTTAGTTCATTCAATTTGATATCCGTCCAGTACGCCAGTCAGATTGATGTAACCACTTGTAACATTAAATTCTTAGTTCATTCGATTTGATATTCGCCTAATACGCCAGTCAGATTGGTGTAATCACTTAACATTGAAATATTAGTTCATTAAATTTGATATTGGCCAAGTAGGCTAGTCGGATTGGTGTAACCACTTGTAACATAAACTTCTCAGTTCATTCAATTTGATATTCGTCTAGTACGCCAGTCAGATTGGTGTAACCAATTGTAACATTAGAATCTTAGTTCATTCCATTTGATATACGCCTAGTATGCCAGTCAGATTGGTGTAACCACTTCTAACATTAAATTCTCAGTTCATTCAATTTGATATTCGCTTAGTACGCCAGTCAGATTGGTGTAATCACTTGTAACATTGGAATCTCAGTTCAAAAAAATTCGATATTCGCCTAGTACGCCAGTCAGATTGGTGTAACCACTTCTAACATTAAATTCTCAGTTCATTCAATTTGATATTCGCTTAGTACGCCAGTCAGATTGGTGTAATCAATTGTAACATTGAAATCTCAGTTCAATCAATTCGATATTCGCCTAGTACGCCAGTCAGATTGGTGTAACCACTTCTAACATTAAATATTAGTTCATTAAATTTGATATTGGCCAAGTAGGCCAGTCGGATTGGTGTAACCACTTGTAACATAAACTTCTCAGTTCATTAAATTTGATATTCGTCTAGTACACCAGTCAGATAGGTGTAACCTATTTTAACATTAAAATCTCAGTTCATTCAATTTGATATTCACCTAGTACGCCAGTCAGATTGGTGTAACCACTTCTAACATTAAATTCTCAGTTCATTCAATTTGATATTCGCTTAGTACGCCAGTCAGATTGGTGTAATCAATTGTAACATTGGAATCTCAGTTCAAAAAAATTCGATATTCGCCTAGTACGCCAGTCAGATTGGTGTAACCACTTCTAACATTAAATTCTCAGTTCATTCAATTTGATATTCGCTTAGTACGCCAGTCAGATTGGTGTTATCAATTGTAACATTGAAATCTCAGTTCAATCAATTCGATATTCATCTAGTACGCCAGTCAGATTGGTGTATCCACTTGTAACATTAGAATCTTAGTTCATTCAATTCGATATTCGTCTAATACGCCAGTCAGATTGGTGTAATCACTTCTAACATTAAATTCTTAGTTCATTCAATTTGATATTCGCCTAGTACGCCAGTCAGATTGGTGTAACCACTTGTAACAGCAAAGTCTTAGTTCATTCAATTTGGTATTCGCCTAGTACGCCTGTCAGATTGGTGCATTAGAATCTTAGTTCATTCCATTTGATATACGCCTAATATGCCAGTCAGATTGGTGTAACCACTTGTAACATCTAAACCTTAGTTCATTTAATTTGATATTCGCCTAGTACGCCAGTCAGATTGATGTAACCACTTGTAACATAAACTTCTGAGTTCATTCAATTTGATATTCGTCTAGTACGCCAGTCAGATAGGTGTAACCTATTTTAACAGTAAAATCTCAGTTCATTCAATTTGATATTCGCCTAGTACGCCAGTCAGATTGGTGTAACCACTTCTAACATTAAATTCTCAGTTCATTCAATTTGATATTCGCTTAGAACGCCAGTCAGATTGGTGTAATCAATTGTAACATTGAAATCTCAGTTCAATCAATTCGATATTCGCCTAGTACGCCTGTCAGATTGGTGTATCCACTTGTAACATTAGAATCTTAGTTCATTCCATTTAATATACGCCTAGTATGCCAGTTAGATTGGTGTAAACACTTGTAAATTCAAAATTAAAATCTTAGTTCATTCAATTTGATATTCGCCTAGTACGCCAGTCAGATTGGTGTGATCAATTGTAACATTGAAATCTCAGTTCAATCAATTCGATATTCGCCTAGTACGTCAGTCAGATTGGTGTATCCACTCGTAACATTAGAATCTTAGTTCATTTCATTTGATATACGCCTAGTATGCCAGTTAGATAGGTGTAACCACTTGTAAATTTAAAATCTTAGTTCATTCAATTTGATATTCGCCTAGTACGTTAGTCAGATTGGTGTAACCACTTGTAACATTAAAATCTTAGTTCATTCAATTTGATATCCGTCCAGTACGCCAGTCAGATTGATGTAACCACTTGTAACATTAAATTCTTAGTTCATTCGATTTGATATTCGCCTAATACGCCAGTCATATTGGTGTAATCACCTAACATTGAAATATTAGTTCATTAAATTTGATATTGGCCAAGTAGGCTAGTCGGATTGGTGTAACCACTTGTAACATAAACTTCTCAGTTCATTCAATTTGATATTCGTCTAGTACGCCAGTCAGATTGGTGTAACCAATTGTAACATTAGAATCTTAGTTCATTCCATTTGATATACGCCTAGTATGCCAGTCAGATTGGTGTAACCACTTGTAAATCCAAAATCTTAGTTCATTGAATTTGATATTCGCCTAGTACGTTAGTCAGATTGGTGTAACCACTTGTAACATCTAAACCTTAGTTCATTTAATTTGATATTCGCCTAGTACGCCAGTCAGATTGGTGTAACCACTTGTAACATAAACTTCTCAGTTCATTAAATTTGATATTCGTCTAGTACGCCAGTCAGATAGGTGTAATCTATTTTAACATTAAAATCTCAGTTCATTCAATTTGATATTCACCTAGTACGCCAGTCAGATTGGTGTAACCACTTCTAACATTAAATTCTCAGTTCATTCAATTTGATATTCGCTTAGTACGCCAGTCAGATTGGTGTAATCAATTGTAACATTGGAATCTCAGTTCAAAAAAATTCGATATTCGCCTAGTACGCCAGTCAGATTGGTGTAACCACTTCTAACATTAAATTCTCAGTTCATTCAATTTGATATTCGCTTAGTACGCCAGTCAGATTGGTGTAATCAATTGTAACATTGAAATCTCAGTTCAATCAATTCGATATTCGCCTAGTACGCCAGTCAGATTGGTGTATCCACTTGTAACATTAGAATCTTAGTTCATTCCATTTGATATACGCCTAGTATGCCAGTTAGATTGGTGTAACCACTTGTAAATTCAAAATCTTAGTTCATTCATTTTGATATTCGCCTAGTACGTTAGTCAGATTGGTGTAACCACTTGTAACATTATAATCTTAGTTCATTCAATTTAATATCCGTCCAGTACGCCAGTCAGATTGATGTAACCATTTGTAACATTAAATTCTAAGTTCATTCAATTTGATATTCGCCTAGTACGCCAGTCAGATTGGTGTAATCACTTGTAACATTAAATTCTTAGTTCATTCAATTTGATATTCGCCTAGTACGCCAGTCAGATTGGTGTAACCACTTGTAACAGCAAAGTCTTAGTTCATTCAATTTGGTATTCGCCTAGTACGCCTGTCAGATTGGTGTAACC
This sequence comes from Diorhabda elongata, assembly GCA_026230145.1. Taxonomy (NCBI): domain Eukaryota; kingdom Metazoa; phylum Arthropoda; class Insecta; order Coleoptera; family Chrysomelidae; genus Diorhabda; species Diorhabda elongata. Next base: position 19,181,729 of record CM047937.1, on the reverse strand, counting down.
ACTTGTAACATTAAATTCTTAGTTCATTCAATTTGATATTCGCCTAGTACGCCAGTCAGATTGGTGTAACCACTTCTCACATTAAATTCTTAGTTCATTCAATTTGATATTCGCCTTGTACGCCAGTCAGATTGGTGTAACCACTTGTAACATTGAAATATTAGTTCATTAAATTTGATATTGGCCAAGTAGGCCAGTCGGATTGGTGTAACCACTTGTAACATAAACTTCTTAGTTCATTCAATTTGATATTCGCCTTGTACGCCAGTCAGATTGGTTTTACCACTTCTAACATTGAATTCTCAGTTCATTCAATTTGATATTCGCTTAGTACGCCAGTCAGATTGGTGTAATTAATTGTAACATTGAAATCTCAGTTCAATCAATTCTATATTCGCCTAGTACGCCAGTCAGATTGGTGTATCCACTTGTAACATTAGAATCTTAGTTCATTCCATTTGATATACGCCTAGTATGCCAGTTAGATTAGTGTAACCACTTGTAAATTCAAAATCTTAGTTCAATCAATTTGATATTCGCCTAGTACGTTAGTCAGATTGGTGTAACCACTTGTAACATTAAAATCTTAGTTCATTCAATTTGATATCCGTCCAGTACGCCAGTCATATTGATGTAACCATTTGTAACATTAAATTCTTAGTTCATTCAATTTGAAATTCGTCTAATACGCCAGTCAGATTGGTGTAATCACTTGTAACATTAAATTCTTAGTTCATTCAATTTGATATTCGTCTAATACACCAGTCAGATTGGTGTAACCACTTCTCACATTAAATTCTTAGTTCATTCAATTTGATATTCGCCTTGTACGCCAGTCAGATTGGTGTAACCACTTGTAACATTGAAATATTAGTTCATTAAATTTGATATTGGCCAAGCAGGCCAGTCGGATTGGTGTAACCACTTGTAACATAAACTTCTTAGTTCATTCAATTTGATATTCGTCTAGTACGCCAGTCAGATAGGTGTAACCTATTTTAACATTAGAATCTTAGTTCATTCAATTTGATATTCGCCTAGTACGCCAGTCAGATTGGTGTAACCACTTCTAACAATCAATTCTTAGTTCAATCAATTCGATATTCGCCTAGTACGCCAGTCAGATTGGTGTGATCAATTGTAACATTGAAATCTCAGTTCAATCAATTCGATATTCGCCTAGTACGTCAGTCAGATTGGTGTATCCACTCGTAACATTAGAATCTTAGTTCATTTCATTCGATATACGCCTAGTATGCCAGTTAGATTGGTGTAACCACTTGTAAATTTAAAATCTTAGTTCATTCAATTTGATATTCGCCTAGTACGTTAGTCAGATTGGTGTAACCACTGGTAACATTAAAATCTTAGTTCATTCAATTTGATATCCGTCCAATACGCCAGTCAGATTGATGTAATCACTTGTAACATTAAATTCTTAGTTCATTCGATTTGATATTCGCCTAAAACGCCAGTCAGATTGGTGTAATCACTTAACATTGAAATATTAGTTCATTAAATTTGATATTGGCCAAGTAGGCCAGTCGGATTGGTGTAACCACTTGTAACATAAACTTCTCAGTTCATTAAATTTGATATACGTCTAGTACGCCAGTCAGATAGGTGTAACCTATTTTAACATTAAAATCTCAGTTCATTCAATTTGATATTCACCTAGTACGCCAGTCAGATTGGTGTAACCACTTCTAATATTAAATTCTCAGTTCATTCAATTTGATATTCGCTTAGTACGCCAGTCAGATTGGTGTAATCAATTGTAACATTGGAATCTCAGTTCAAAAAAATTCGATATTCGCCTAGTACGCCAGTCAGATTGGTGTAACCACTTCTAACATTAAATTCTCAGTTCATTCAATTTGATATTCGCTTAGTACGCCAGTCAGATTGGTGTAATCAATTGTAACATTGAAATCTCAGTTCAATCAATTCGATATTCGCCTAGTACGCCAGTCAGATTGGTGTATCCACTTGTAACATTAGAATCTTAGTTCATTCAATTTGATATTCGTCTAATACGCCAGTCAGATTGGTGTAATCACTTGTAACATTAAATTCTTAGTTCATTCAATTTGATATTCGCCTAGTACGCCAGTCAGATTGGTGTAACCACTTGTAACAGCAAAGTCTTAGTTCATTCAATTTGGTATTCGCCTAGTACGCCTGTCAGATTGGTGTAACCACTTGTAACATTAAATTCTTAGTTCATTCAATTTGATATTCGCCTAGTACGCCAGTCAGATTGGTGTAACCACTTGTAACATTGAAATATTAGTTCATTAAATTTGATATTGGCCAAGTAGGCCAGTCGGATTGGTGTAACCACTTCTAACATTAAATTCTCAGTTCATTCAATTTGATATTCGCTTAGTACGCCAGTCAGATTGGTGTAATCAATTGTAACATTGAAATCTCAGTTCAATCAATTCGATATTCGCCTAGTACGCCAGTCAGATTGGTGTATCCACTTGTAACATTAGAATCTTAGTTCATTCAATTTGATATTCGTCTAATACGCCAGTCAGATTGGTGTAATCACTTGTAACATTAAATTCTTAGTTCATTCAATTTGATATTCGCCTAGTACGCCAGTCAGATTGGTGTAACCACTTGTAACAGCAAAGTCTTAGTTCATTCAATTTGGTATTCGCCTAGTACGCCTGTCAGATTGGTGTAACCACTTGTAACATTAAATTCTTAGTTCATTCAATTTGATATTCGCCTAGTACGCCAGTCAGATTGGTGTAACCACTTGTAACATTGAAATATTAGTTCATTAAATTTGATATTGGCCAAGTAGGCCAGTCGGATTGGTGTAACCACTTGTAACATAAACTTCTCAGTTCATTCAATTTGATATTCGTCTAGTACGCCAGTCAGATTTGTGTAACCAATTGTAACAATCAAATCTCAGTTCAATCAATTCGATATTCGCCTAGTACGCCAGTCAGATTGGTGTATCCACTAGTAACATTAGAATCTTAGTTCATTCCATTTGATATACGCCTAATATGCCAGTCAGATTGGTGTAACCACTTGTAACATCTGAACCTTAGTTCATTTAATTTGATATTCGCCTAGTACGCCAGTCAGATTGGTGTAACCACTTGTAACATAAACTTCTGAGTTCATTCAATTTGATATTCGTCTAGTACGCCAGTCAGATAGGTGTAACCTATTTTAACAGTAAAATCTCAGTTCATTCAATTTGATATTCGCCTAGTACGCCAGTCAGATTGGTGTAACCACTTCTAACATTAAATTCTCAGTTCATTCAATTTGATATTCGCTTAGTACGCCAGTCAGATTGGTGTAATCAATTGTAACATTGAAATCTCAGTTCAATCAATTCGATATTCGCCTAGTACGCCAGTCAGATTGGTGTATCCACTTGTAACATTAGAATCTTAGTTCATTCCATTTAATATACGCCTAGTATGCCAGTTAGATTGGTGTAAACACTTGTAAATTCAAAATTAAAATCTTAGTTCATTCAATTTGATATTCGCCTAGTACGCCAGTCAGATTGGTGTGATCAATTGTAACATTGAAATCTCAGTTCAATCAATTCGATATTCGCCTAGTACGTCAGTCAGATTGGTGTATCCACTCGTTACATTAGAATCTTAGTTCATTTCATTTGATATACGCCTAGTATGCCAGTTAGATAGGTGTAACCACTTGTAAATTTAAAATCTTAGTTCATTCAATTTGATATTCGCCTAGTACGTTAGTCAGATTGGTGTAACCACTTGTAACATTAAAATATTAGTTCATTCAATTTGATATCCGTCCAGTACGCCAGTCAGATTGATGTAACCACTTGTAACATTAAATTCTTAGTTCATTCGATTTGATATTCGCCTAATACGCCAGTCAGATTGGTGTAATCACTTAACATTGAAATATTAGTTCATTAAATTTGATATTGGCCAAGTAGGCTAGTCGGATTGGTGTAACCACTTGTAACATAAACTTCTCAGTTCATTCAATTTGATATTCGTCTAGTACGCCAGTCAGATTGGTGTAACCAATTGTAACATTAGAATCTTAGTTCATTCCATTTGATATACGCCTAGTATGCCAGTCAGATTGGTGTAACCACTTGTAAATCCAAAATCTTAGTTCATTGAATTTGATATTCGCCTAGTACGTTAGTCAGATTGGTGTAACCACTTGTAACATCTAAACCTTAGTTCATTTAATTTGATATTCGCCTAGTACGCCAGTCAGATTGGTGTAACCACTTGTAACATAAACTTCTCAGTTCATTAAATTTGATATTCGTCTAGTACGCCAGTCAGATAGGTGTAACCTATTTTAACATTAAAATCTCAGTTCATTCAATTTGATATTCACCTAGTACGCCAGTCAGATTGGTGTAACCACTTCTAACATTAAATTCTCAGTTCATTCAATTTGATATTCGCTTAGTACGCCAGTCAGATTGGTGTAATCAATTGTAACATTGGAATCTCAGTTCAAAAAAATTCGATATTCGCCTAGTACGCCAGTCAGATTGGTGTAACCACTTCTAACATTAAATTCTCAGTTCATTCAATTTGATATTCGCTTAGTACGCCAGTCAGATTGGTGTAATCAATTGTAACATTGAAATCTCAGTTCAATCACTTCGATATTCGCCTAGTACGCCAGTCAGATTGGTGTATCCACTTGTAACATTAGAATCTTAGTTCATTCCATTTGATATACGCCTAGTATGCCAGTTAGATTGGTGTAACCACTTGTAAATTCAAAATCTTAGTTCATTCATTTCGATATTCGCCTAGTACGTTAGTCAGATTGGTGTAACCACTTGTAACATTATAATCTTAGTTCATTCAATTTGATATCCGTCCAGTACGCCAGTCAGATTGATGTAACCATTTGTAACATTAAATTCTAAGTTCATTCAATTTGATATTCGCCTAGTACGCCAGTCAGATTGGTGTAATCACTTGTAACATTAAATTCTTAGTTCATTCAATTTGATATTCGCCTAGTACGCCAGTCAGATTGGTGTAACCACTTGTAACAGCAAAGTCTTAGTTCATTCAATTTGGTATTCGCCTAGTACGCCTGTCAGATTGGTGTAACCACTTGTAACATTAAATTCTTAGTTCATTCAATTTGATATTCGCCTAGTACGCCAGTCAGATTGGTGTAACCACTTGTAACAGTAAAGTCTTAGTTCATTCAATTTGATATTCGCCTAATACGCCAGTCAGATTGGTGTAATCACTTGTAACATTGAAATATTAGTTCATTAAATTTGATATTGGCCAAGTAGGCCAGTCGGATTGGTGTAACCACTTGTAACATAAACTTCTCAGTTCATTCAATTTGATATTCGCTTAGTACGCCAGTCAGATTGGTGTAATCAATTGTAACATTGAAATCTCAGTTCAATCAATTCGATATTCGCCTAGTACGCCAGTCAGATTGGTGTATCCACTTGTAACATTAGAATCTTAGTTCATTCCATTTGATATACGCCTAGTATGCCAGTTAGATTGGTGTAACCACTTCTAACATTAAATTCTCAGTTCATTCAATTTGATATTCGCTTAGTACGCCAGTCAGATTGGTGTAATCAATTGTAACATTGAAATCTCAGTTCAATCAATTCGATATTCGCCTAGTACGCCAGTCAGATTGGTGTAACCACTTCTAACATTAAATTCTCAGTTCACTCAATTTGATATTCGCTTAGTACGCCAGTCAGATTGGTGTAATCAATTGTAACATTGAAATCTCAGTTCAATCAATTCGATATTGGCCTAGTACGCCAGTCAGATTGGTGTATCCACTTGTAACATTAGAATCTTAGTTCATTCCATTAGATATACGCCTAGTATGCCAGTTAGATTGGTGTAAACACTTGTAAATTCAAAATCTTAGTTCATTCAATTTGATATTCGCCTAGTACGTTAGTCAGATTGGTGTAACCACTTGTAACATTAAAATCTTAGTTCAATCAATTTGATATCCGTCCAGTACGCCAGTCAGATTGATGTAACCATTTGTAACATTAAATTCTTAGTTCATTCAATTTGATAATAGTCTAATACGCCAGTCAGATTGGTGTAATCACTTGTAACATTGAATTCTAAGTTCATTCAATTTGATATTCGCCTAGTACGCCAGTCAGATTGGTGTAACCACTTGTAACATTAAAGTCTTAGTTCATTCAATTTGGTATTCGCCTAGTACGCCAGCCAGATTGGTGTAACCACTTCTCACATTAAATTCTTAGTTCATTCAATTTGATATTGGCCAAGTAGGCCAGTCGGATTGGTGTAACCACTTGTAACATAAACTTCTTAGTTCATTCAATTTGATATTCGTCTAGTACGCCAGTCAGATAGGTGTAACCTATTTTAACATTAAAATCTTAGTTCATTCAATTTGATATTCGCCTAGTACGCCAGTCAGATAGGTGTAACCTATTTTAACATTAAAATCTTAGTTCATTCAATTTGATATTCGCCTAGTACGCCAGTCAGATTGGTGTAACCACTTCTAACAATCAATTCTTAGTTCATTCAATTTGATATTCGCCTAATACGCCAGTCAGATTGGTGTAATCACTTGTAACATCTAAACACTAGTTTATTTAATTTGATATTCGCCTAGCACGCCAGTTGGATTGGTGTAACCACTTTTAACATTAACTTCTTAGTTCATTCAATTTGATATTCGTCTAGTACGCCAGTCAGATTGGTGTAACCATTTGTAACATTAAATTCTTAGTTCATTCAATTTGATATTCGTCTAATACGCCAGTCAGATTGGTGTAATCACTTGTAACATTAAATTCTTAGTTCATTCAATTTGATATTCGCCTAGTACGCCAGTCAGATTGGTGTAACCACTTGTAACATTAAAGTCTTAGTTCATTCAATTTGGTATTCGCCTAGTACGCCAGTCAGATTGGTGTAACCACTTCTCACATTAAATTCTTAGTTCATTCAATTTGATATTCGCCTAGTACGCCAGTCAGATTGGTGTAACCACTTGTAACATTGAAATATTAGTTCAATAAATTTGATATTGGCCAAGTAGGCCAGTGGGTTTGGTGTAACCACTTGTAACATAAACTTCTTAGTTCATTCAATTTGATATTCGTCTAGTACACCAGTCAGATAGGTGTAACCTATTTTAACATTAAAATCTTAGTTCATTCAATTTGATATTCGCCTAGTACGCCAGTCAGATTGGTGTAACCACTTCTAACAATCAATTCTTAGTTCATTCAATTTGATATTCGCTTAGTACGCCAGTCAGATTGGTGTAATCACTTGTAACATTAGAATCTTAGTTCATTCCATATGATATTAGCCTAGTACGCCAGTCAGATTGGTGTATCTACTTGTAACATTAGGATCTTAGTTCATTCCATTTGATATACGCCTAGTATGCCACTCAGATTGGTGTAACCACTTGTAAATTCAAAATCTTAGTTCATTCAATTTGGTATTCGCCTAGTACGTTAGTCAGATTGGTGTAACCACTTGTAACATTAAAATCTTCGTTCATTCAATTTGATATCCGTCCAGTACGCCAGACAGATTGATGTAACCACTTGTAACAATAAATTCTTAGTTCATTCCATTTGATATTCGCCTAATACGCCAGTCAGATTGGTGTAATCACTTGTAACATCTAAACCTTAGTTCATTTAATTTGATATTCGCCTAGTACGCCAGTTGGATTGGTGTAACCACTTTTAACATTAACTTCTTAGTTCATTCAATTTGATATTCGTCTAGTACGCCAGTCAGATTGGTGTAACCATTTGTAACATTAAATTCTTAGTTCATTCAATTTGATATTCGTCTAATACGCCAGTCAGATTGGTGTAATCACTTGTAACATTAAATTCTTAGTTCATTCAATTTGATATTCGCCTAGTACGCCAGTCAGATTGGTGTAACCACTTGTAACATTAAAGTCTTAGTTCATTCAATTTGGTATTCGCCTAGTACGCCAGTCAGATTGGTGTAACCACTTCTAACAATCAATTCTTAGTTCAATCAATTCGATATTCGTCTAGTACGCCAGTCAGATTGGTGTGATCAATTGTAACATTGAAATCTCAGTTCAATCAATTCGATATTCGCCTAGTACGTCAGTCAGATTGGTGTATCCACTCGTAACATTAGAATCTTAGTTCATTTCATTTGATATACGCCTAGTATGCCAGTTAGATTGGTGTAACCACTTGTAAATTTAAAATCTTAGTTCATTCAATTTGATATTCGCCTAGTACGTTAGTCAGATTGGTGTAACCACTTGTAACATTAAAATCTTAGTTCATTCAATTTGATATCCGTCCAGTACGCCAGTCAGATTGATGTAACCACTTGTAAAATTAATTTCTTAGTTCATTCGATTTGATATTCGCCTAATACGCCAGTCAGATTGGTGTAATCACTTAACATTGAAATATTAGTTCATTAAATTTGATATTGGCCTAGTACGTTAGTCAGATTGGTGTAACCACTTGTAACATTAAAATCTTAGTTCAATCAATTTGATATCCGTCCAGTACGCCAGTCAGATTGATGTAACCATTTGTAACATTAAATTCTTAGTTCATTCAATTTGATAATAGTCTAATACGCCAGTCAGATTGGTGTAATCACTTGTAACATTGAATTCTAAGTTCATTCAATTTGATATTCGCCTAGTACGCCAGTCAGATTGGTGTAACCACTTGTAACATTAAATTCTTAGTTCATTCAATTTGATATTGGCCAAGTAGGCCAGTCGGATTGGTGTAACCACTTGTAACATAAACTTCTTAGTTCATTCAATTTGATATTCGTCTAGTACGCCAGTCAGATAGGTGTAACCTATTTTAACATTAAAATCTTAGTTCATTCAATTTGATATTCGCCTAGTACGCCAGTCAGATAGGTGTAACCTATTTTAACATTAAAATCTTAGTTCATTCAATTTGATATTCGCCTAGTACGCCAGTCAGATTGGTGTAACCACTTCTAACAATCAATTCTTAGTTCATTCAATTTGATATTCGCCTAATACGCCAGTCAGATTGGTGTAATCACTTGTAACATCTAAACCTTAGTTTATTTAATTTGATATTCGCCTAGCACGCCAGTTGGATTGGTGTAACCACTTTTAACATTAACTTCTTAGTTCATTCAATTTGATATTCGTCTAGTACGCCAGTCAGATTGGTGTAACCATTTGTAACATTAAATTCTTAGTTCATTCAATTTGATATTCGTCTAATACGCCAGTCAGATTGGTGTAATCACTTGTAACATTAAATTCTTAGTTCATTCAATTTGATATTCGCCTAGTACGCCAGTCAGATTGGTGTAACCACTTGTAACATTAAAGTCTTAGTTCATTCAATTTGGTATTCGCCTAGTACGCCAGTCAGATTGGTGTAACCACTTCTCACATTAAATTCTTAGTTCATTCAATTTGATATTCGCCTAGTACGCCAGTCAGATTGGTGTAACCACTTGTAACATTGAAATATTAGTTCAATAAATTTGATATTGGCCAAGTAGGCCAGTCGGTTTGGTGTAACCACTTGTAACATAAACTTCTTAGTTCATTCAATTTGATATTCGTCTAGTACACCAGTCAGATAGGTGTAACCTATTTTAACATTAAAATCTTAGTTCATTCAATTTGATATTCGCCTAGTACGCCAGTCAGATTGGTGTAACCACTTCTAACAATCAATTCTTAGTTCATTCAATTTGATATTCGCTTAGTACGCCAGTCAGATTGGTGTAATCACTTGTAACATTAGAATCTTAGTTCATTCCATATGATATTAGCCTAGTACGCCAGTCAGATTGGTGTATCTACTTGTAACATTAGGATCTTAGTTCATTCCATTTGATATACGCCTAGTATGCCACTCAGATTGGTGTAACCACTTGTAAATTCAAAATCTTAGTTCATTCAATTTGGTATTCGCCTAGTACGTTAGTCAGATTGGTGTAACCACTTGTAACATTAAAATCTTCGTTCATTCAATTTGATATCCGTCCAGTACGCCAGACAGATTGATGTAACCACTTGTAACAATAAATTCTTAGTTCATTCCATTTGATATTCGCCTAATACGCCAGTCAGATTGGTGTAATCACTTGTAACATCTAAACCTTAGTTCATTTAATTTGATATTCGCCTAGTACGCCAGTTGGATTGGTGTAACCACTTTTAACATTAACTTCTTAGTTCATTCAATTTGATATTCGTCTAGTACGCCAGTCAGATTGGTGTAACCATTTGTAACATTAAATTCTTAGTTCATTCAATTTGATATTCGTCTAATACGCCAGTCAGATTGGTGTAATCACTTGTAACATTAAATTCTTAGTTCATTCAATTTGATATTCGCCTAGTACGCCTGTCAGATTGGTGTAACCACTTGTAACATTAAAGTCTTAGTTCATTCAATTTGGTATTCGCCTAGTACGCCAGTCAGATTGGTGTAACCACTTCTAACAATCAATTCTTAGTTCAATCAATTCGATATTCGTCTAGTACGCCAGTCAGATTGGTGTGATCAATTGTAACATTGAAATCTCAGTTCAATCAATTCGATATTCGCCTAGTACGTCAGTCAGATTGGTGTATCCACTCGTAACATTAGAATCTTAGTTCATTTCATTTGATATACGCCTAGTATGCCAGTTAGATTGGTGTAACCACTTGTAAATTTAAAATCTTAGTTCATTCAATTTGATATTCGCCTAGTACGTTAGTCAGATTGGTGTAACCACTTGTAACATTAAAATCTTAGTTCATTCAATTTGATATCCGTCCAGTACGCCAGTCAGATTGATGTAACCACTTGTAAAATTAATTTCTTAGTTCATTCGATTTGATATTCGCCTAATACGCCAGTCAGATTGGTGTAATCACTTAACATTGAAATATTAGTTCATTAAATTTGATATTGGCCAAGTAGGCCAGTCGGATTGGTGTAACCACTTGTAACATAAACTTCTCAGTTCATTCAATTTGATATTCGTCTAGTACGCCAGTCAGATTGGTGTAACCATTTGTAACATTAAATTCTTAGTTCATTCAATTTGATATTCGTCTAATACGCCAGTCAGATTGGTGTAATCACTTGTAACATTAAATTCTTAGTTCGTTCAATTTGATATTCGCCTATTACGCCAGTCAGATTGGTGTAACCACTTGTAACATTAAAGTCTTAGTTTATTCAATTTGGTATTCGCCTAGTACGCCAGTCAGATTGGTGTAACCACTTGTAACATTAAAGTCTTAGTTCATTCAATTTGATATTCGCCTAATACGCCAGTCAGATTGGTGTAATCACTTGTAACATTCAAATATTAGTTCATTAAATTTGATATTGGCCAAGTAGGCCAGTCGGATTGGTGTAACCACTTGTAACATAAACTTCTCAGTTCATTCAATTTGATATTCGTCTAGTACGCCAGTCAGATTGGTGTAACCAATTGTAACAATCAAATCTCAGTTCAATCAATTCGATATCCGCCTAGTACGCCAGTCAGATTGGTGTATCCACTTGTAACATTAGAATCTTAGTTCATTCCATTTGATATACGCCTAATATGCCAGTCAGATTGGTGTAACCACTTGTAACATCTAAACCTTAGTTCATTTAATTTGATATTCGCCTAGTACGCCAGTCAGATAGGTGTAACCTATTTTAACATTAAAATCTCAGTTCATTCAATTTGATATTCGCCTAGTACGCCAGTCAGATTGGTGTAACCACTTCTAACATTAAATTCTCAGTTCATTCAATTTGATATTCGCTTAGTACGCCAGTCAGATTGGTGTAATCAATTGTAACATTGAAATCTCAGTTCAATCAATTCGATATTCGCCTAGTACGCCTGTCAGATTGGTGTAACCACTTCTAACATTAAATTCTCAGTTCATTCAATTTGATATTCGCTTAGTACGCCAGTCAGATTCGAGTAATCAATTGTAACATTGAAATCTCAGTTCAATCAATTCGATATTCGCCTAGTACGCCAGTCAGATTGGTGTATCCACTTGTAACATTAGAATCTTAGTTCATTCCATTTGATATACGCCTAGTATGCTAGTTAGATTGGTGTAAACACTTGTAAATTCAAAATTAAAATCTTAGTTCATTCAATTTGATATTCGCCTAGTACGCCAGTCAGATTGGTGTAACCACTTCTAACAATCAATTCTTAGTTCAATCAATTCGATATTCGTCTAGTACGCCAGTCAGATTGGTGTGATCAATTGTAACATTGAAATCTCAGTTCAATCAATTCGATATTCGCCTAGTACGTCAGTCAGATTGGTGTATCCACTCGTAACATTAGAATCTTAGTTCATTTCATTTGATATACGCCTAGTATGCCAGTTAGATTGGTGTAACCACTTGTAAATTTAAAATCTTAGTTCATTCAATTTGATATTCGCCTAGTACGTTAGTCAGATTGGTGTAACCACTTGTAGCATTAAAATCTTAGTTCATTCAATTTGATATCCGTCCAGTACGCCAGTCAGATTGATGTAACCACTTGTAAAATTAATTTCTTAGTTCATTCGATTTGATATTCGCCTAATACGCCAGTAAGATTGGTGTAATCACTTAACATTGAAATATTAGTTCATTAAATTTGATATTGGCCAAGTAGGCCAGTCGGATTGGTGTAACCACTTGTAACATAAACTTCTCAGTTCATTCAATTTGATATTCGTCTAGTACGCTAGTCAGATTGGTGTAACCAATTGTAACATTAGAATCTTAGTTCATTCCATTTGATATACGCCTAGTATGCCAGTCAGATTGGTGTAACCACATGTAAATCCAAAATCTTAGTTCATTGAATTTGATATTCGCCTAGTACGTTAGTCAGATTGGTGTAACCACTTGTAACATCTAAACCTTAGTTCATTTAATTTGATATTCGTCTAGTACGCCAGTCAGATTGGTGTAACCACTTGTAACATAAACTTCTCAGTTCATTAAATTTGATATTCGTCTAGTACGCCAGTCAGATAGGTGTAACCTATTTTAACATTAAAATCTCAGTTCATTCAATTTGATATTCACCTAGTACGCCAGTCAGATTGGTGTAACCACTTCTAACATTAAATTCTCAGTTCATTCAATTTGATATTCGCTTAGTACGCCAGTCAGATTGGTGTAATCAATTGTAACATTGGAATCTCAGTTCAAAAAAATTCGATATTCGCCTAGTACGCCAGTCAGATTGGTGTAACCACTTCTAACATTAAATTCTCAGTTCATTCAATTTGATATTCGCTTAGTACGCCAGTCAGATTGGTGTAATCAATTGTAACATTGAAATCTCAGTTCAATCAATTCGATATTCGCCTAGTACGCCAGTCAGATTGGTGTATCCACTTGTAACATTAGAATCTTAGTTCATTCCATTTGATATACGCCTAGTATGCCAGTTAGATTGGTGTAACCACTTGTAAATTCAAAATCTTAGTTCATTCATTTTGATATTCGCCTAGTACGTTAGTCAGATTGGTGTAACCACTTGTATCATTATAATCTTAGTTCATTCAATTCGATATCCGTCCAGTACGCCAGTCAGATTGATGTAACCATTTGTAACATTAAATTCTTAGTTTATTCAATTTGATATTCGCCTAGTACGCCAGTCAGATTGGTGTAACCACTTGTAACAGCAAAGTCTTAGTTCATTCAATTTGGTATTCGCCTAATACGCCAGTCAGATTGGTGTAATCACTTGTAACATTGAAATATTAGTTCATTAAATTTGATATTGGCCAAGTAGGCCAGTCGGATTGGTGTAACCACTTGTAACATAAACTTCTCAGTTCATTCAATTTGATATTCGTCTAGTACGCCAGTCAGATTGGTGTAACCAATTGTAACAATCAAATCTCAGTTCAATCAATTCGATATTCGCCTAGTACACCAGTCAGATTGGTGTATCCACTTGTAACATTAGAATCTTAGTTCATTCCATTTGATATACGCCTAATATGCCAGTCAGATTGGTGTAACCACTTGTAACATCTAAACCTTAGTTCATTTAATTTGATATTCGCCTAGTACGCCAGTCAGATTGGTGTAACCACTTGTAACATAAACTTCTGAGTTCATTCAATTTGATATTCGTCTAGTACGCCAGTCAGATAGGTGTAACCTATTTTAACATCAAAATCTCAGTTCATTCAATTTGATATTCGCCTAGTACGCCAGTCAGATTGGTGTAACCACTTCTAACATTAAATTCTCAGTTCATTCAATTTGATATTCGCTTAGTACGCCAGTCAGATTGGTGTAATCAATTGTAACATTGAAATCTCAGTTCAATCAATTCGATATTCGCCTAGTACGCCAGTCAGATTGGTGTAACCACTTCTAACATTAAATTCTCAGTTCACTCAATTTGATATTCGCTTAGTACGCCAGTCAGATTGGTGTAATCAATTGTAACATTGAAATCTCAGTTCAATCAATTCGATATTGGCCTAGTACGCCAGTCAGATTGGTGTATCCACTTGTAACATTAGAATCTTAGTTCATTCCATTAGATATACGCCTAGTATGCCAGTTAGATTGGTGTAAACACTTGTAAATTCAAAATCTTAGTTCATTCAATTTGATATTCGCCTAGTACGTTAGTCAGATTGGTGTAACCACTTGTAACATTAAAATCTTAGTTCAATCAATTTGATATCCGTCCAGTACGCCAGTCAGATTGATGTAACCATTTGTAACATTAAATTCTTAGTTCATTCAATTTGATAATAGTCTAATACGCCAGTCAGATTGGTGTAATCACTTGTAACATTGAATTCTAAGTTCATTCAATTTGATATTCGCCTAGTACGCCAGTCAGATTGGTGTAACCACTTGTAACATTAAAGTCTTAGTTCATTCAATTTGGTATTCGCCTAGTACGCCAGCCAGATTGGTGTAACCACTTCTCACATTAAATTCTTAGTTCATTCAATTTGATATTGGCCAAGTAGGCCAGTCGGATTGGTGTAACCACTTGTAACATAAACTTCTTAGTTCATTCAATTTGATATTCGTCTAGTACGCCAGTCAGATAGGTGTAACCTATTTTAACATTAAAATCTTAGTTCATTCAATTTTATATTCGCCTAGTACGCCAGTCAGATAGGTGTAACCTATTTTAACATTAAAATCTTAGTTCATTCAATTTGATATTCGCCTAGTACGCCAGTCAGATTGGTGTAACCACTTCTAACAATCAATTCTTAGTTCATTCAATTTGATATTCGCCTAATACGCCAGTCAGATTGGTGTAATCACTTGTAACATCTAAACCTTAGTTTATTTAATTTGATATTCGCCTAGCACGCCAGTTGGATTGGTGTAACCACTTTTAACATTAACTTCTTAGTTCATTCAATTTGATATTCGTCTAGTACGCCAGTCAGATTGGTGTAACCATTTGTAAAATTAAATTCTTAGTTCATTCAATTTGATATTCGTCTAATACGCCAGTCAGATTGGTGTAATCACTTGTAACATTAAATTCTCAGTTCATTCAATTTGATATTCGCCTAGTACGCCAGTCAGATTGGTGTAACCACTTGTAACATTAAAGTCTTAGTTCATTCAATTTGGTATTCGCCTAGTACGCCAGTCAGATTGGTGTAACCACTTCTCACATTAAATTCTTAGTTCATTCAATTTGATATTCGCCTAGTACGCCAGTCAGATTGGTGTAACCACTTGTAACATTGAAATATTAGTTCAATAAATTTGATATTGGCCAAGTAGGCCAGTCGGTTTGGTGTAACCACTTGTAACATAAACTTCTTAGTTCATTCAATTTGATATTCGTCTAGTACACCAGTCAGATAGGTGTAACCTATTTTAACATTAAAATCTTAGTTCATTCAATTTGATATTCGCCTAGTACGCCAGTCAGATTGGTGTAACCACTTCTAACAATCAATTCTTAGTTCATTCAATTTGATATTCGCTTAGTACGCCAGTCAGATTGGTGTAATCACTTGTAACATTAGAATCTTAGTTCATTCCATATTATATTAGCCTAGTACGCCAGTCAGATTGGTGTATCTACTTGTAACATTAGGATCTTAGTTCATTCCATTTGATATACGCCTAGTATGCCACTCAGATTGGTGTAACCACTTGTAAATTCAAAATCTTAGTTCATTCAATTTGGTATTCGCCTAGTACGTTAGTCAGATTGGTGTAACCACTAGTAACATTAAAATCTTCGTTCATTCAATTTGATATCCGTCCAGTACGCCAGACAGATTGATGTAACCACTTGTAACAATAAATTCTTAGTTCATTCCATTTGATATTCGCCTAATACGCCAGTCAGATTGGTGTAATCACTTGTAACATCTAAACCTTAGTTCATTTAATTTGATATTCGCCTAGTACGCCAGTTGGATTGGTGTAACCACTTTTAACATTAACTTCTTAGTTCATTCAATTTGATATTCGTCTAGTACGCCAGTCAGATTGGTGTAACCATTTGTAACATTAAATTCTTAGTTCATTCAATTTGATATTCGTCTAATACGCCAGTCAGATTGGTGTAATCACTTGTAACATTAAATTCTTAGTTCATTCAATTTGATATTCGCCTAGTACGCCAGTCAGATTGGTGTAACCACTTGTAACATTAAAGTCTTAGTTCATTCAATTTGGTATTCGCCTAGTACGCCAGTCAGATTGGTGTAACCACTTCTAACAATCAATTCTTAGTTCAATCAATTCGATATTCGTCTAGTACGCCAGTCAGATTGGTGTGATCAATTGTAACATTGAAATCTCAGTTCAATCAATTCGATATTCGCCTAGTACGTCAGTCAGATTGGTGTATCCACTCGTAACATTAGAATCTTAGTTCATTTCATTTGATATACGCCTAGTATGCCAGTTAGATTGGTGTAACCACTTGTAAATTTAAAATCTTAGTTCATTCAATTTGATATTCGCCTAGTACGTTAGTCAGATTGGTGTAACCACTTGTAACATTAAAATCTTAGTTCATTCAATTTGATATCCGTCCAGTACGCCAGTCAGATTGATGTAACCACTTGTAAAATTAATTTCTTAGTTCATTCGATTTGATATTCGCCTAATACGCCAGACAGATTGGTGTAATCACTTAACATTGAAATATTAGTTCATTAAATTTGATATTGGCCAAGTAGGCCAGTCGGATTGGTGTAACCACTTGTAACATAAACTTCTCAGTTCATTCAATTTGATATTCGTCTAGTACGCCAGTCAGATTGGTGTAACCAATTGTAACATTAGAATCTTAGTTCATTCCATTTGATATACGCCTAGTATGCCAGTCAGATTGGTGTAACCACTTGTAAATCCAAAAACTTAGTTCATTGAATTTGATATTCGCCTAGTACGCCAGTCAGATTGGTGTAACCACTTGTAACATAAACTTCTCAGTTCATTAAATTTGATATTCGTCTAGTACGCCATTCAGATAGGTGTAACCTATTTTAACATTAAAATCTCAGTTCAATCAATTTGATATTCACCTAGTACGCCAGTCAGATTGGTGTAACCACTTCTAACATTAAATTCTCAGTTCATTCAATTTGATATTCGCTTAGTACGCCAGTCAGATTGGTGTAATCAATTGTAACATTGGAATCTCAGTTCAAAAAAATTCGATATTCGCCTAGTACGCCAGTCAGATTGGTGTAACCACTTCTAACATTAAATTCTCAGTTCATTCAATTTGATATTCGCTTAGTACGCCAGTCAGATTAGTGTAATCAATTGTAACATTGAAATCTCAGTTCAATCAATTCGATATTCGCCTAGTACGCCAGTCAGATTGGTGTATCCACTTGTAACATTAGAATCTTAGTTCATTCCATTTGATATACGCCTAATATGCCAGTTAGATTGGTGTAACCACTTGTAAATTCAAAATCTTAGTTCATTCATTTTGATATTCGCCTAGTACGTTAGTCAGATTGGTGTAACCACTTGTAACATTATAATCTTAGTTCATTCAATTTGATATCCGTCCAGTACGCCAGTCAGATTGATGTAACCATTTGTAACATTAAATTCTAAGTTCATTCAATTTGATATTCGCCTAGTACGCCAGTCAGATTGGTGTAATCACTTGTAACATTAAATTCTTAGTTCATTCAATTTGATATTCGCCTAGTACGCCAGTCAGATTGGTGTAACCACTTGTAACAGCAAAGTCTTAGTTCATTCAATTTGGTATTCGCCTAGTACGCCTGTCAGATTGGTGTAACCACTTGTAACATTAAATTCTTAGTTCATTCAATTTGATATTCGCCTAGTACGCCAGTCAGATTGGTATAACCACTTGTAACATTAAAGTCTTAGTTCATTCAATTTGATATTCGCCTAATACGCCAGTCAGATTGGTGTAATCACTTGTAACATTGAAATATTAGTTCATTAAATTTGATATTGGCCAAGTAGGCCAGTCGGATTGGTGTAACCACTTGTAACATAAACTTCTCAGTTCATTCAATTTGATATTCGTCTAGTACGCCAGTCAGATTGGTGTAACCAATTGTAACAATCAAATCTCAGTTCAATCAATTCGATATTCGCCTAGTACGCCAGTCAGATTGGTGTATCCACTTGTAACATTAGAATCTTAGTTCATTCCATTTGATATACGCCTAATATGCCAGTCAGATTGGTGTAACCACTTGTAACATCTAAGCCTTAGTTCATTTAATTTGATATTCGCCTAGTACGCCAGTCAGATTGGTGTAACCACTTGTAACATAAACTTCTGAGTTCATTCAATTTGATATTCGTCTAGTACGCCAGTCAGATAGGTGTAACCTATTTTAACATCAAAATCTCAGTTCATTCAATTTGATATTCGCCTAGTACGCCAGTCAGATTGGTGTAACCACTTCTAACATTAAATTCTCAGTTCATTCAATTTGATATTCGCCTAGTACGCCAGTCAGATTGGTGTATCCACTTGTAACATTAGAATCTTAGTTCATTCCATTTGATATACGCCTAGTATGCCAGTTAGATTGGTGTAAACACTTGTAAATTCAAAATCTTAGTTCATTCAATTTGATATTCGCCTAGTACGTTAGTCAGATTGGTGTAACCACTTGTAACATTGAAATCTTAGTTCAATCAATTTGATATCCGTCCAGTACGCCAGTCAGATTGATGTAACCATTTGTAACAT
This sequence comes from Diorhabda elongata, assembly GCA_026230145.1. NCBI lineage: Eukaryota > Metazoa > Arthropoda > Insecta > Coleoptera > Chrysomelidae > Diorhabda > Diorhabda elongata. Next base: position 19,162,473 of record CM047937.1, on the reverse strand, counting down.
TAAATTCTTAGTTCATTCAATTTGATATTCGCCTAGTACGCCAGTCAGATTGGTGTAACCACTTGTAACATTAAAGTCTTAGTTCATTCAATTTGGTATTGGCCAAGTAGGCCAGTCGGATTGGTGTAACCACTTGTAACATAAACTTCTTAGTTCATTCAATTTGATATTCGTCTAGTACGCCAGTCAGATAGGTGTAACCTATTTTAACAATCAATTCTTAGTTCATTCAATTTGATATTCGCCTAATACGCCAGTCAGATTGGTGTAATCACTTGTAACATCTAAACCTTAGTTTATTTAATTTGATATTCGCCTAGCACGCCAGTTGGATTGGTGTAACCACTTGTAACATTAAAGTCTTAGTTCATTCAATTTGGTATTCGCCTAGTACGCCAGTCAGATTGGTGTAACCACTTCTCACATTAAATTCTTAGTTCATTCAATTTGATATTCGCCTAGTACGCCAGTCAGATTGGTGTAACCACTTGTAACATTGAAATATTAGTTCAATAAATTTGATATTGGCCAAGTAGGCCAGTCGGTTTGGTGTAACCACTTGTAACATAAACTTCTTAGTTCATTCAATTTGATATTCGTCTAGTACGCCAGTCAGATAGGTGACACCTATTTTAACATTAAAATCTTAGTTCATTCAATTTGATATTCGCCTAGTACGCCAGTCAGATTGGTGTAACCACTTCTAACAATCAATTCTTAGTTCATTCAATTTGATATTCGCTTAGTACGCCAGTCAGATTGGTGTAATCACTTGTAACATTAGAATCTTAGTTCATTCCATATGATATTAGCCTAGTACGCCAGTCAGATTGGTGTATCCACTTGTAACATTAGGATCTTAGTTCATTCCATTTGATATACGCCTAGTATGCCACTCAGATTGGTGTAACCACTTGTAAATTCAAAATCTTAGTTCATTCAATTTGGTATTCGCCTAGTACGTTAGTCAGATTGGTGTAACCACTTGTAACATTAAAATCTTCGTTCATTCAATTTGATATCCGTCCAGTACGCCAGACAGATTGATGTAACCACTTGTAACAATAAATTCTTAGTTCATTCCATTTGATATTCGCCTAATACGCCAGTCAGATTGGTGTAATCACTTGTAACATCTAAACCTTAGTTCATTTAATTTGATATTCGCCTAGTACGCCAGTTGGATTGGTGTAACCACTTTTAACATTAACTTCTTAGTTCATTCAATTTGATATTCGTCTAGTACGCCAGTCAGATTGGTGTAACCATTTGTAAAATTAAATTCTTAGTTCATTCAATTTGATATTCGTCTAATACGCCAGTCAGATTGGTGTAATCACTTGTAACATTAAATTCTTAGTTCATTCAATTTGATATTCGCCTAGTACGCCAGTCAGATTGGTGAAACCACTTGTAACATTAAAGTCTTAGTTCATTCAATTTGGTATTCGCCTAGTACGCCAGTTGGATTGGTGTAACCACTTTTAACATTAACTTCTTAGTTCATTCAATTTGATATTCGTCTAGTACGCCAGTCAGATTGGTGTAACCATTTGTAACATTAAATTTTTAGTTCATTCAATTTGATATTCATCTAATACGCCAGTCAGATTGGTGTAATCACTTGTAACATTAAATTCTTAGTTCATTCAATTTGATATCCGTCCAGTACGCCAGACAGATTGATGTAACCACTTGTAACATTAAAATCTTAGTTCATTCAATTTGATATTCGCCTAATACGCCAGTCAGATTGGTGTAATCACTAGTAACATCTAAACCTTAGTTCATTTAATTTGAAATTCGCCTAGTACGCCAGTCAGATTGGTGTAACCACTTCTAACATTAAATTCTCAGTTCATTCAATTTGATATTCGCTTAGTACGCCAGTCAGATTGGTGTAATCAATTGTAACATTGAAATCTCAGTTTAATCAATTCGATATTGGCCTAGTACGCCAGTCAGATTGGTGTATCCACTTGTAACATTAGAATCTTAGTTCATTCCATTTGATATACGCCTAGTATGCCAGTTAGATTGGTGTAAACACTTGTAAATTCAAAATCTTAGTTCATTCAATTTGATATTCGCCTAGTACGTTAGTCAGATTGGTGTAACCACTTCTAACATTAAATTCTCAGTTCATTCAATTTGATATTCGCCTAGTACGCCAGTCAGATTGGTGTAACCACTTGTAACATTGAAATATTAGTTCAATAAATTTGATATTGGCCAAGTAGGCCAGTCGGTTTGGTGTAACCACTTGTAACATAAACTTCTTAGTTCATTCAATTTGATATTCGTCTAGTACGCCAGTCAGATAGGTGTAACCTATTTTAACATTAAAATCTTAGTTCATTCAATTTGATATTTGCCTAGTACGCCAGTCAGATTGGTGTAACCACTTCTAACAATCAATTCTTAGTTCATTCAATTTGATATTCGCTTAGTACGCCAGTCAGATTGGTGTAATCACTTGTAACATTAGAATCTTAGTTCATTCCATATGATATTAGCCTAGTACGCCAGTCAGATTGGTGTATCCACTTGTAACATTAGGATCTTAGTTCATTCCATTTGATATACGCCTAGTATGCCACTCAGATTGGTGTAACCACTTGTAAATTCAAAATCTTAGTTCATTCAATTTGGTATTCGCCTAGTACGTTAGTCAGATTGGTGTAACCACTTGTAACATTAAAATCTTCGTTCATTCAATTTGATATCCGTCCAGTACGCCAGACAGATTGATGTAACCACTTGTAACAATAAATTCTTAGTTCATTCCATTTGATATTCGCCTAATACGCCAGTCAGATTGGTGTAATCACTTGTAACATCTAAACCTTAGTTCATTTAATTTGATATTCGCCTAGTACGCCAGTTGGATTGGTGTAACCACTTTTAACATTAACTTCTTAGTTCATTCAATTTGATATTCGTCTAGTACGCCAGTCAGATTGGTGTAACCATATGTAAAATTAAATTCTTAGTTCATTCAATTTGATATTCGTCTAATACGCCAGTCAGATTGGTGTAATCACTTGTAACATTAAATTCTTAGTTCATTCAATTTGATATTCGCCTAGTACGCCAGTCAGATTGGTGAAACCACTTGTAACATTAAAGTCTTAGTTCATTCAATTTGGTATTCGCCTAGTACGCCAGTTGGATTGGTGTAACCACTTTTAACATTAACTTCTTAGTTCATTCAATTTGATATTCGTCTAGTACGCCAGTCAGATTGGTGTAACCATTTGTAACATTAAATTTTTAGTTCATTCAATTTGATATTCGTCTAATACGCCAGTCAGATTGGTGTAATCACTTGTAACATTAAATTCTTAGTTCATTCAATTTGATATCCGTCCAGTACGCCAGACAGATTGATGTAACCACTTGTAACATTAAAATCTTAGTTCATTCAATTTGATATTCGCCTAATACGCCAGTCAGATTGGTGTAATCACTAGTAACATCTAAACCTTAGTTCATTTAATTTGAAATTCGCCTAGTACGCCAGTCAGATTGGTGTAACCACTTCTAACATTAAATTCTCAGTTCATTCAATTTGATATTCGCTTAGTACGCCAGTCAGATTGGTGTAATCAATTGTAACATTGAAATCTCAGTTCAATCAATTCGATATTGGCCTAGTACGCCAGTCAGATTGGTGTATCCACTTGTAACATTAGAATCTTAGTTCATTCCATTTGATATACGCCTAGTATGCCAGTTAGATTGGTGTAAACACTTGTAAATTCAAAATCTTAGTTCATTCAATTTGATATTCGCCTAGTACGTTAGTCAGATTGGTGTAACCACTTCTAACATTAAATTCTCAGTTCATTCAATTTGATATTCGCCTAGTACGCCAGTCAGATTGGTGTAACCACTTGTAACATTGAAATATTAGTTCAATAAATTTGATATTGGCCAAGTAGGCCAGTCGGTTTGGTGTAACCACTTGTAATATAAACTTCTTAGTTCATTCAATTTGATATTCGTCTAGTACGCCAGTCAGATAGGTGTAACCTATTTTAACATTAAAATCTTAGTTCATTCAATTTGATATTTGCCTAGTACGCCAGTCAGATTGGTGTAACCACTTCTAACAATCAATTCTTAGTTCATTCAATTTGATATTCGCTTAGTACGCCAGTCAGATTGGTGTAATCACTTGTAACATTAGAATCTTAGTTCATTCCATATGATATTAGCCTAGTACGCCAGTCAGATTGGTGTATCCACTTGTAACATTAGGATCTTAGTTCATTCCATTTGATATACGCCTAGTATGCCACTCAGATTGGTGTAACCACTTGTAACATTAGAATCTTAGTTCATTCCATATGATATTAGCCTAGTACGCCAGTCAGATTGGTGTATCCACTTGTAACATTAGGATCTTAGTTCATTCCATTTGATATACGCCTAGTATGCCACTCAGATTGGTGTAACCACTTGTAAATTCAAAATCTTAGTTCATTCAATTTGGTATTCGCCTAGTACGTTAGTCAGATTGGTGTAACCACTTGTAACATTAAAATCTTCGTTCATTCAATTTGATATCCGTCCAGTACGCCAGACAGATTGATGTAACCACTTGTAACAATAAATTCTTAGTTCATTCCATTTGATATTCGCCTAATACGCCAGTCAGATTGGTGTAATCACTTGTAACATCTAAACCTTAGTTCATTTAATTTGATATTCGCCTAGTACGCCAGTTGGATTGGTGTAACCACTTTTAACATTAACTTCTTAGTTCATTCAATTTGATATTCGTCTAGTACGCCAGTCAGATTGGTGTAACCATTTGTAAAATTAAATTCTTAGTTCATTCAATTTGATATTCGTCTAATACGCCAGTCAGATTGGTGTAATCACTTGTAACATTAAATTCTTAGTTCATTCAATTTGATATTCGCCTAGTACGCCAGTCAGATTGGTGAAACCACTTGTAACATTAAAGTCTTAGTTCATTCAATTTGGTATTCGCCTAGTACGCCAGTTGGATTGGTGTAACCACTTTTAACATTAACTTCTTAGTTCATTCAATTTGATATTCGTCTAGTACGCCAGTCAGATTGGTGTAACCATTTGTAACATTAAATTTTTAGTTCATCAATTTGATATTCGTCTAATACGCCAGTCAGATTGGTGTAATCACTTGTAACATTAAATTCTTAGTTCATTCAATTTGATATCCGTCCAGTACGCCAGACAGATTGATGTAACCACTTGTAACATTAAAATCTTAGTTCATTCAATTTGATATTCGCCTAATACGCCAGTCAGATTGGTGTAATCACTAGTAACATCTAAACCTTAGTTCATTTAATTTGAAATTCGCCTAGTACGCCAGTCAGATTGGTGTAACCACTTCTAACATTAAATTCTCAGTTCATTCAATTTGATATTCGCTTAGTACGCCAGTCAGATTGGTGTAATCAATTGTAACATTGAAATCTCAGTTCAATCAATTCGATATTGGCCTAGTACGCCAGTCAGATTGGTGTATCCACTTGTAACATTAGAATCTTAGTTCATTCCATTTGATATACGCCTAGTATGCCAGTTAGATTGGTGTAAACACTTGTAACATTAAAGTCTTAGTTCATTCAATTTGGTATTCGCCTAGTACGCCAGCCAGATTGGTGTAACCACTTCTCACATTAAATTCTTAGTTCATTCAATTTGATGTTCGCCTAGTACGCCAGTCAGATTGGTGTAACCACTTCTCACATTAAATTCTTAGTTCATTCAATTTGATATTGGCCAAGTAGGCCAGTCGGATTGGTGTAACCACTTGTAACATAAACTTCTTAGTTCATTCAATTTGATATTCGTCTAGTACGCCAGTCAGATAGGTGTAACCTATTTTAACATTAAAATCTTAGTTCATTCAATTTGATAATAGTCTAATACGCCAGTCAGATTGGTGTAATCACTTGTAACATTGAATTCTAAGTTCATTCAATTTGATATTCGCCTAGTACGCCAGCCAGATTGGTGTAACCACTTCTCACATTAAATTCTTAGTTCATTCAATTTGATGTTCGCCTAGTACGCCAGTCAGATTGGTGTAACCACTTCTCACATTAAATTCTTAGTTCATTCAATTTGATATTGGCCAAGTAGGCCAGTCGGATTGGTGTAACCACTTGTAACATAAACTTCTTAGTTCATTCAATTTGATATTCGTCTAGTACGCCAGTCAGATAGGTGTAACCTATTTTAACATTAAAATCTTAGTTCATTCAATTTGATATTCGCCTAGTACGCCAGTCAGATTGGTGTAACCACTTCTAACAATCAATTCTTAGTTCATTCAATTTGATATTCGCCTAATACGCCAGTCAGATTGGTGTAATCACTTGTAACATCTAAACCTTAGTTTATTTAATTTGATATTCGCCTAGAACGCCAGTTGGATTGGTGTAACCACTTTTAACATTAACTTCTTAGTTCATTCAATTTGATATTCGTCTAGTACGCCAGTCAGATTGGTGTAACCATTTGTAACATTAAATTCTTAGTTCATTCAATTTGATATTCGTCTAATACGCCAGTCAGATTGGTGTAATCACTTGTAACATTAAATTCTTAGTTCATTCAATTTGATATTCGCCTAGTACGCCAGTCAGATTGGTGTAACCACTTGTAACATTAAAGTCTTAGTTCATTCAATTTGGTATTCGCCTAGTACGCCAGTCAGATTGGTGTAACCACTTCTCACATTAAATTCTTAGTTCATTCAATTTGATATTCGCCTAGTACGCCAGTCAGATTGGTGTAACCACTTGTAACATTGAAATATTAGTTTAATAAATTTGATATTGGCCAAGTAGGCCAGTCGGTTTGGTGTAACCACTTGTAACATAAACTTCTTAGTTCATTCAATTTGATATTCGTCTAGTACGCCAGTCAGATAGGTGTAACCTATTTTAACACTAAAATCTTAGTTCATTCAATTTGATATTCGCCTAGTACGCCAGTCAGATTGGTGTAACCACTTCTAACAATCAATTCTTAGTTCATTCAATTTGATATTCGCTTAGTACGCCAGTCAGATTGGTGTAATCACTTGTAACATTAGAATCTTAGTTCATTCCATATGATATTAGCCTAGTACGCCAGTCAGATTGGTGTATCCACTTGTAACATTAGGATCTTAGTTCATTCCATTTGATATACGCCTAGTATGCCACTCAGATTGGTGTAACCACTTGTAAATTCAAAATCTTAGTTCATTCAATTTGGTATTCGCCTAGTACGTTAGTCAGATTGGTGTAACCACTTGTAACATTAAAATCTTCGTTCATTCAATTTGATATCCGTCCAGTACGCCAGACAGATTGATGTAACCACTTGTAACAATAAATTCTTAGTTCATTCCATTTGATATTCGCCTAGTACGCCAGTCAGATTGGTGTAACCACTTGTAACATTAAAGTCTTAGTTCATTCAATTTGGTATTCGCCTAGTACGCCAGTTGGATTGGTGTAATCACTTGTAACATTAAATTCTTAGTTCATTCAATTTGATATCCGTCCAGTACGCCAGACAGATTGATGTAACCACTTGTAACATTAAAATCTTAGTTCATTCAATTTGATATTCGCCTAATACGCCAGTCAGATTGGTGTAATCACTAGTAACATCTAAACCTTAGTTCATTTAATTTGATATTCGCCTAGTACGCCAGTTGGATTGGTGTAACCACTTTTAACATTAACTTCTTAGTTCATTCAATTTGATATTCGTCTAGTACGCCAGTCAGATTGGTGTAACCATTTGTAACATTAAATTCTTAGTTCATTCATATTGATATTCGTCTAATACGCCAGTCGGATTGGTGTAACCACTTGTAACATAAACTTCTCAGTTCATTCAATTTGATATTCGTCTAGTACGCCAGTCAGATTGGTGTAAACAATTGTAACAATCAAATCTCAGTTCAATCAATTCGATATTCGCCTAGTACGCCAGTCAGATTGGTGTAACCACTTGTAACATTAAAATCTTCGTTCATTCAATTTGATATCCGTCCAGTACGCCAGACAGATTGATGTAACCACTTGTAACATTGAAATCTTAGTTCATTCAATTTGATATTCGCCTAATACGCCAGTCAGATTGGTGTAATCACTTGTAACATCTAAACCTTAGTTCATTTAATTTGATATTTGCCTAGTACGCCAGTTGGATTGGTGTAACCAATTGTAACATTCAAATCTCAGTTCAATCAATTCGATATTCGACTAGTACGCCAGTCAGATTGGTGTAATCACTTGTAACATTAAATTCTTAGTTCATTCAATTTGATATTCGTCTAGTACGCCAGTCAGATTGGTGTAACCAATTGTAACATTCAAATCTCAGTTCAATCAATTCGATATTAGACTAGTACGCCAGTCAGATTGGTGTATCCACTTGTAACATTGAATTCTTAGTTCATTCAATTTGATATTCGCCTAATACGCCAGTCAGAATGGTGTAATCACTTGTAACATTAAATTCTTAGTTCATTCAATTTGATATTCGTCTAGTACGCCAGTCAGATTGGTGTAACCAATTGTAACATTCAAATCTCAGTTCAATCAATTCGATATTAGACTAGTACGCCAGTCAGATTGGTGTATCCACTTGTAACATTGAATTCTTAGTTCATTCAATTTGATATTCGCCTAATACGCCAGTCAGATTGGTGTAATCACTTGTAACATTAAATTCTTAGTTCATTCAATTTGATATTCGCCTAATACGCCAGTCAGATTGGTGTAATCACTTGTAACATTAAGTTCTTAGTTCATTCAATTTGATATTCGCCTAGTACTCCAGTCAGATTGGTGTAACCACTTATAATATTGAAGTCTTAGTTCATTCAATTTGGAATTCGCCTAGTACGCCAGTCAGATTGGTGTAACCGCTTGTAACATTGAAATATTAGTTCATTAAATTTGATATTGGCAAAGTAGGCCAGTCGGATTGGTGTAACCACTTGTAACATAAACTTCTCAGTTCATTCAATTTGATATTCGTCTAGTACGCCTGTCAGATTGGTGTAACCAATTGTAACAATCAAATCTCAGTTCAATCAAATCGATATTCGCCTAGTACGCCAATCCGATTGGTGTATCCACTCGTAACATTAGAATCTTAGTTCATTTCATTTGATATACGCCTAGTATGCCAATTAGATTGGTGCAACCACTTGTAAATTCAAAATCTTAGTTCATTCAATTTGATATTCGCCTAGTACGTTAGTCAGATTGGTGTAACCACTTGTAACATTCAAATCTTAGTTCATTCAATTTGATATCCGTCCAGTACGCCAGTCAGATTGATGTAACCACTTGTAACATTAAATTCTTAGTTCATTCGATTTGATATTCGCCTAATACGCCAGTCAGATTGGTGTAATCACTTGTAACATTGAAATATTAGTTCATTAAATTTGATATTGGCCAAGTAGGCCAGTCGGATTGGTGTAACCACTTGTAACATAAACTTCTCAGTTCATTCAATTTGATATTCGTCTAGTACGCCAGTCAGATTGGTGTAACCAATTGTAACAATCAAATCTCAGTTCAATCAATTCGATATTCGCCTAGTACGCCAGTCAGATTGGTGTATCCACTCGTAACATTAGAATCTTAGTTCATTGAATTTGATATTCGCCTAGTACGTTAGTCAGATTGGTGTAACCACTTGTAACATCTAAACCTTAGTTCATTCAATTTGATATTCGTCTAGTACGCCAGTCAGATAGGTGTAACCTATTTTAACATCAAAATCTCAGTTCATTCAATTTGATATTCGCCTAGTACGCCAGTCAGATTGGTGTAACCACTTCTAACATTAAATTCTCAGTTCATTCAATTTGATATTCGCTTAGTACGCCAGTCAGATTGGTGTAATCAATTGTAACATTGAAATCTCAGTTCAATCAATTCGATATTGGCCTAGTACGCCAGTCAGATTGGTGTATCCACTTGTAACATTAGAATCTTAGTTCATTCCATTTGATATACGCCTAGTATGCCAGTTAGATTGGTGTAAACACTTGTAAATTCAAAATCTTAGTTCATTCAATTTGATATTCGCCTAGTACGTTAGTCAGATTGGTGTAACCACTTGTAACATTAAAATCTTAGTTCAATCAATTTGATATCCGTCCAGTACGCCAGTCAGATTGATGTAACCATTTGTAACATTAAATTCTTAGTTCATTCAATTTGATAATAGTCTAATACGCCAGTCAGATTGGTGTAATCACTTGTAACATTGAATTCTAAGTTCATTCAATTTGATATTCGCCTAGTACGCCAGTCAGATTGGTGTAACCACTTGTAACATTAAAGTCTTAGTTCATTCAATTTGGTATTCGCCTAGTACGCCAGCCAGATTGGTGTAACCACTTCTCACATTAAATTCTTAGTTCATTCAATTTGATGTTTGCCTAGTACGCCAGTCAGATTGGTGTAACCACTTCTCACATTAAATTCTTAGTTCATTCAATTTGATATTGGCCAAGTAGGCCAGTCGGATTGGTGTAACCACTTGTAACATAAACTTCTTAGTTCATTCAATTTGATATTCGTCTAGTACGCCAGTCAGATAGGTGTAACCTATTTTAACATTAAAATCTTAGTTCATTCAATTTGATATTCGCCTAGTACGCCAGTCAGATTGGTGTAACCACTTCTAACAATCAATTCTTAGTTCATTCAATTTGATATTCGCCTAATACGCCAGTCAGATTGGTGTAATCACTTGTAACATCTAAACCTTAGTTTATTTAATTTGATATTCGCCTAGCACGCCAGTTGGATTGGTGTAACCACTTTTAACATTAACTTCTTAGTTCATTCAATTTGATATTCGTCTAGTACGCCAGTCAGATTGGTGTAACCATTTGTAACATTAAATTCTTAGTTCATTCAATTTGATATTCGTCTAATACGCCAGTCAGATTGGTGTAATCACTTGTAACATTAAATTCTTAGTTCATTCAATTTGATATTCGCCTAGTACGCCAGTCAGATTGGTGTAACCACTTGTAACATTAAAGTCTTAGTTCATTCAATTTGGTATTCGCCTAGTACGCCAGTCAGATTGGTGTAACCACTTCTCACATTAAATTCTTAGTTCATTCAATTTGATATTCGCCTAGTACGCCAGTCAGATTGGTGTAACCACTTGTAACATTGAAATATTAGTTCAATAAATTTGATATTGGCCAAGTAGGCCAGTCGGTTTGGTGTAACCACTTGTAACATAAACTTCTTAGTTCATTCAATTTGATATTCGTCTAGTACGCCAGTCAGATAGGTGTAACCTATTTTAACATTAAAATCTTAGTTCATTCAATTTGATATTCGCCTAGTACGCCAGTCAGATTGGTGTAACCACTTCTAACAATCAATTCTTAGTTCATTCAATTTGATATTCGCTTAGTACGCCAGTCAGATTGGTGTAATCACTTGTAACATTAGAATCTTAGTTCATTCCATATGATATTAGCCTAGTACGCCAGTCAGATTGGTGTATCCACTTGTAACATTAGGATCTTAGTTCATTCCATTTGATATACGCCTAGTATGCCAGTCAGATTGGTGTAACCACTTCTCACATTAAATTCTTAGTTCATTCAATTTGATATTCGCCTAGTACGCCAGTCAGATTGGTGTAACCACTTGTAACATTGAAATATTAGTTCAATAAATTTGATATTGGCCAAGTAGGCCAGTCGGTTTGGTGTAACCACTTGTAACATAAACTTCTTAGTTCATTCAATTTGATATTCGTCTAGTACGCCAGTCAGATAGGTGTAACCTATTTTAACATTAAAATCTTAGTTCATTCAATTTGATATTCGCCTAGTACGCCAGTCAGATTGGTGTAACCACTTCTAACAATCAATTCTTAGTTCATTCAATTTGATATTCGCCTAGTACGCCAGTCAGATTGGTGTAACCACTTGTAACATTAAAGTCTTAGTTCATTCAATTTGGTATTCGCCTAGTACGCCAGTCAGATTGGTGTAACCACTTGTAACATTAGAATCTTAGTTCATTCCATATGATATTAGCCTAGTACGCCAGTCAGATTGGTGTATCCACTTGTAACATTAGGATCTTAGTTCATTCAATTTGGTATTCGCCTAGTACGCCAGTCAGATTGGTGTAACCACTTCTCACATTAAATTCTTAGTTCATTCAATTTGATATTCGCCTAGTACGCCAGTCAGATTGGTGTAACCACTTGTAACATTGAAATATTAGTTCAATAAATTTGATATTGGCCAAGTAGGCCAGTCGGTTTGGTGTAACCACTTGTAACATAAACTTCTTAGTTCATTCAATTTGATATTCGTCTAGTACGCCAGTCAGATAGGTGTAACCTATTTTAACATTAAAATCTTAGTTCATTCAATTTGATATTCGCCTAGTACGCCAGTCAGATTGGTGTAACCACTTCTAACAATCAATTCTTAGTTCATTCAATTTGATATTCGCCTAGTACGCCAGTCAGATTGGTGTAACCACTTGTAACATTAAAGTCTTAGTTCATTCAATTTGGTATTCGCCTAGTACGCCAGTCAGATTGGTGTAACCACTTCTCACATTAAATTCTTAGTTCATTCAATTTGATATTCGCCTAGTACGCCAGTCAGATTGGTGTAACCACTTGTAACATTGAAATATTAGTTCAATAAATTTGATATTGGCCAAGTAGGCCAGTCGGTTTGGTGTAACCACTTGTAACATAAACTTCTTAGTTCATTCAATTTGATATTCGTCTAGTACGCCAGTCAGATAGGTGTAACCTATTTTAACATTAAAATCTTAGTTCATTCAATTTGATATTCGCCTAGTACGCCAGTCAGATTGGTGTAACCACTTCTAACAATCAATTCTTAGTTCATTCAATTTGATATTCGCTTAGTACGCCAGTCAGATTGGTGTAATCACTTGTAACATTAGAATCTTAGTTCATTCCATATGATATTAGCCTAGTACGCCAGTCAGATTGGTGTATCCACTTGTAACATTAGGATCTTAGTTCATTCCATTTGATATACGCCTAGTATGCCACTCAGATTGGTGTAACCACTTGTAAATTCAAAATCTTAGTTCATTCAATTTGGTATTCGCCTAGTACGTTAGTCAGATTGGTGTAACCACTTGTAACATTAAAATCTTCGTTCATTCAATTTGATATCCGTCCAGTACGCCAGACAGATTGATGTAACCACTTGTAACAATAAATTCTTAGTTCATTCCATTTGATATTCGCCTAATACGCCAGTCAGATTGGTGTAATCACTTGTAACATCTAAACCTTAGTTCATTTAATTTGATATTCGCCTAGTACGCCAGTTGGATTGGTGTAACCACTTTTAACATTAACTTCTTAGTTCATTCAATTTGATATTCGTCTAGTACGCCAGTCAGATTGGTGTAACCATTTGTAAAATTAAATTCTTAGTTCATTCAATTTGATATTCGTCTAATACGCCAGTCAGATTGGTGTAATCACTTGTAACATTAAATTCTTAGTTCATTCAATTTGATATTCGCCTAGTACGCCAGTCAGATTGGTGAAACCACTTGTAACATTAAAGTCTTAGTTCATTCAATTTGGTATTCGCCTAGTACGCCAGTTGGATTGGTGTAACCACTTTTAACATTAACTTCTTAGTTCATTCAATTTGATATTCGTCTAGTACGCCAGTCAGATTGGTGTAACCATTTGTAACATTAAATTTTTAGTTCATTCAATTTGATATTCATCTAATACGCCAGTCAGATTGGTGTAATCACTTGTAACATTAAATTCTTAGTTCATTCAATTTGATATCCGTCCAGTACGCCAGACAGATTGATGTAACCACTTGTAACATTAAAATCTTAGTTCATTCAATTTGATATTCGCCTAATACGCCAGTCAGATTGGTGTAATCACTAGTAACATCTAAACCTTAGTTCATTTAATTTGAAATTCGCCTAGTACGCCAGTCAGATTGGTGTAACCACTTCTAACATTAAATTCTCAGTTCATTCAATTTGATATTCGCTTAGTACGCCAGTCAGATTGGTGTAATCAATTGTAACATTGAAATCTCAGTTTAATCAATTCGATATTGGCCTAGTACGCCAGTCAGATTGGTGTATCCACTTGTAACATTAGAATCTTAGTTCATTCCATTTGATATACGCCTAGTATGCCAGTTAGATTGGTGTAAACACTTGTAAATTCAAAATCTTAGTTCATTCAATTTGATATTCGCCTAGTACGTTAGTCAGATTGGTGTAACCACTTCTAACATTAAATTCTCAGTTCATTCAATTTGATATTCGCCTAGTACGCCAGTCAGATTGGTGTAACCACTTGTAACATTGAAATATTAGTTCAATAAATTTGATATTGGCCAAGTAGGCCAGTCGGTTTGGTGTAACCACTTGTAACATAAACTTCTTAGTTCATTCAATTTGATATTCGTCTAGTACGCCAGTCAGATAGGTGTAACCTATTTTAACATTAAAATCTTAGTTCATTCAATTTGATATTTGCCTAGTACGCCAGTCAGATTGGTGTAACCACTTCTAACAATCAATTCTTAGTTCATTCAATTTGATATTCGCTTAGTACGCCAGTCAGATTGGTGTAATCACTTGTAACATTAGAATCTTAGTTCATTCCATATGATATTAGCCTAGTACGCCAGTCAGATTGGTGTATCCACTTGTAACATTAGGATCTTAGTTCATTCCATTTGATATACGCCTAGTATGCCACTCAGATTGGTGTAACCACTTGTAAATTCAAAATCTTAGTTCATTCAATTTGGTATTCGCCTAGTACGTTAGTCAGATTGGTGTAACCACTTGTAACATTAAAATCTTCGTTCATTCAATTTGATATCCGTCCAGTACGCCAGACAGATTGATGTAACCACTTGTAACAATAAATTCTTAGTTCATTCCATTTGATATTCGCCTAATACGCCAGTCAGATTGGTGTAATCACTTGTAACATCTAAACCTTAGTTCATTTAATTTGATATTCGCCTAGTACGCCAGTTGGATTGGTGTAACCACTTTTAACATTAACTTCTTAGTTCATTCAATTTGATATTCGTCTAGTACGCCAGTCAGATTGGTGTAACCATATGTAAAATTAAATTCTTAGTTCATTCAATTTGATATTCGTCTAATACGCCAGTCAGATTGGTGTAATCACTTGTAACATTAAATTCTTAGTTCATTCAATTTGATATTCGCCTAGTACGCCAGTCAGATTGGTGAAACCACTTGTAACATTAAAGTCTTAGTTCATTCAATTTGGTATTCGCCTAGTACGCCAGTTGGATTGGTGTAACCACTTTTAACATTAACTTCTTAGTTCATTCAATTTGATATTCGTCTAGTACGCCAGTCAGATTGGTGTAACCATTTGTAACATTAAATTTTTAGTTCATTCAATTTGATATTCGTCTAATACGCCAGTCAGATTGGTGTAATCACTTGTAACATTAAATTCTTAGTTCATTCAATTTGATATCCGTCCAGTACGCCAGACAGATTGATGTAACCACTTGTAACATTAAAATCTTAGTTCATTCAATTTGATATTCGCCTAATACGCCAGTCAGATTGGTGTAATCACTAGTAACATCTAAACCTTAGTTCATTTAATTTGAAATTCGCCTAGTACGCCAGTCAGATTGGTGTAACCACTTCTAACATTAAATTCTCAGTTCATTCAATTTGATATTCGCTTAGTACGCCAGTCAGATTGGTGTAATCATTTGTAACATTGAAATCTCAGTTCAATCAATTCGATATTGGCCTAGTACGCCAGTCAGATTGGTGTATCCACTTGTAACATTAGAATCTTAGTTCATTCCATTTGATATACGCCTAGTATGCCAGTTAGATTGGTGTAAACACTTGTAAATTCAAAATCTTAGTTCATTCAATTTGATATTCGCCTAGTACGTTAGTCAGATTGGTGTAACCACTTCTAACATTAAATTCTCAGTTCATTCAATTTGATATTCGCCTAGTACGCCAGTCAGATTGGTGTAACCACTTGTAACATTGAAATATTAGTTCAATAAATTTGATATTGGCCAAGTAGGCCAGTCGGTTTGGTGTAACCACTTGTAACATAAACTTCTTAGTTCATTCAATTTGATATTCGTCTAGTACGCCAGTCAGATAGGTGTAACCTATTTTAACATTAAAATCTTAGTTCATTCAATTTGATATTTGCCTAGTACGCCAGTCAGATTGGTGTAACCACTTCTAACAATCAATTCTTAGTTCATTCAATTTGATATTCGCTTAGTACGCCAGTCAGATTGGTGTAATCACTTGTAACATTAGAATCTTAGTTCATTCCATATGATATTAGCCTAGTACGCCAGTCAGATTGGTGTATCCACTTGTAACATTAGGATCTTAGTTCATTCCATTTGATATACGCCTAGTATGCCACTCAGATTGGTGTAACCACTTGTAACATTAGAATCTTAGTTCATTCCATATGATATTAGCCTAGTACGCCAGTCAGATTGGTGTATCCACTTGTAACATTAGGATCTTAGTTCATTCCATTTGATATACGCCTAGTATGCCACTCAGATTGGTGTAACCACTTGTAAATTCAAAATCTTAGTTCATTCAATTTGGTATTCGCCTAGTACGTTAGTCAGATTGGTGTAACCACTTGTAACATTAAAATCTTCGTTCATTCAATTTGATATCCGTCCAGTACGCCAGACAGATTGATGTAACCACTTGTAACAATAAATTCTTAGTTCATTCCATTTGATATTCGCCTAATACGCCAGTCAGATTGGTGTAATCACTTGTAACATCTAAACCTTAGTTCATTTAATTTGATATTCGCCTAGTACGCCAGTTGGATTGGTGTAACCACTTTTAACATTAACTTCTTAGTTCATTCAATTTGATATTCGTCTAGTACGCCAGTCAGATTGGTGTAACCATTTGTAAAATTAAATTCTTAGTTCATTCAATTTGATATTCGTCTAATACGCCAGTCAGATTGGTGTAATCACTTGTAACATTAAATTCTTAGTTCATTCAATTTGATATTCGCCTAGTACGCCAGTCAGATTGGTGAAACCACTTGTAACATTAAAGTCTTAGTTCATTCAATTTGGTATTCGCCTAGTACGCCAGTTGGATTGGTGTAACCACTTTTAACATTAACTTCTTAGTTCATTCAATTTGATATTCGTCTAGTACGCCAGTCAGATTGGTGTAACCATTTGTAACATTAAATTTTTAGTTCATCAATTTGATATTCGTCTAATACGCCAGTCAGATTGGTGTAATCACTTGTAACATTAAATTCTTAGTTCATTCAATTTGATATCCGTCCAGTACGCCAGACAGATTGATGTAACCACTTGTAACATTAAAATCTTAGTTCATTCAATTTGATATTCGCCTAATACGCCAGTCAGATTGGTGTAATCACTAGTAACATCTAAACCTTAGTTCATTTAATTTGAAATTCGCCTAGTACGCCAGTCAGATTGGTGTAACCACTTCTAACATTAAATTCTCAGTTCATTCAATTTGATATTCGCTTAGTACGCCAGTCAGATTGGTGTAATCAATTGTAACATTGAAATCTCAGTTCAATCAATTCGATATTGGCCTAGTACGCCAGTCAGATTGGTGTATCCACTTGTAACATTAGAATCTTAGTTCATTCCATTTGATATACGCCTAGTATGCCAGTTAGATTGGTGTAAACACTTGTAACATTAAAGTCTTAGTTCATTCAATTTGGTATTCGCCTAGTACGCCAGCCAGATTGGTGTAACCACTTCTCACATTAAATTCTTAGTTCATTCAATTTGATGTTCGCCTAGTACGACAGTCAGATTGGTGTAACCACTTCTCACATTAAATTCTTAGTTCATTCAATTTGATATTGGCCAAGTAGGCCAGTCGGATTGGTGTAACCACTTGTAACATAAACTTCTTAGTTCATTCAATTTGATATTCGTCTAGTACGCCAGTCAGATAGGTGTAACCTATTTTAACATTAAAATCTTAGTTCATTCAATTTGATAATAGTCTAATACGCCAGTCAGATTGGTGTAATCACTTGTAACATTGAATTCTAAGTTCATTCAATTTGATATTCGCCTAGTACGCCAGCCAGATTGGTGTAACCACTTCTCACATTAAATTCTTAGTTCATTCAATTTGATGTTCGCCTAGTACGCCAGTCAGATTGGTGTAACCACTTCTCACATTAAATTCTTAGTTCATTCAATTTGATATTGGCCAAGTAGGCCAGTCGGATTGGTGTAACCACTTGTAACATAAACTTCTTAGTTCATTCAATTTGATATTCGTCTAGTACGCCAGTCAGATAGGTGTAACCTATTTTAACATTAAAATCTTAGTTCATTCAATTTGATATTCGCCTAGTACGCCAGTCAGATTGGTGTAACCACTTCTAACAATCAATTCTTAGTTCATTCAATTTGATATTCGCCTAATACGCCAGTCAGATTGGTGTAATCACTTGTAACATCTAAACCTTAGTTTATTTAATTTGATATTCGCCTAGAACGCCAGTTGGATTGGTGTAACCACTTTTAACATTAACTTCTTAGTTCATTCAATTTGATATTCGTCTAGTACGCCAGTCAGATTGGTGTAACCATTTGTAACATTAAATTCTTAGTTCATTCAATTTGATATTCGTCTAATACGCCAGTCAGATTGGTGTAATCACTTGTAACATTAAATTCTTAGTTCATTCAATTTGATATTCGCCTAGTACGCCAGTCAGATTGGTGTAACCACTTGTAACATTAAAGTCTTAGTTCATTCAATTTGGTATTCGCCTAGTACGCCAGTCAGATTGGTGTAACCACTTCTCACATTAAATTCTTAGTTCATTCAATTTGATATTCGCCTAGTACGCCAGTCAGATTGGTGTAACCACTTGTAACATTGAAATATTAGTTCAATAAATTTGATATTGGCCAAGTAGGCCAGTCGGTTTGGTGTAACCACTTGTAACATAAACTTCTTAGTTCATTCAATTTGATATTCGTCTAGTACGCCAGTCAGATAGGTGTAACCTATTTTAACACTAAAATCTTAGTTCATTCAATTTGATATTCGCCTAGTACGCCAGTCAGATTGGTGTAACCACTTCTAACAATCAATTCTTAGTTCATTCAATTTGATATTCGCTTAGTACGCCAGTCAGATTGGTGTAATCACTTGTAACATTAGAATCTTAGTTCATTCCATATGATATTAGCCTAGTACGCCAGTCAGATTGGTGTATCCACTTGTAACATTAGGATCTTAGTTCATTCCATTTGATATACGCCTAGTATGCCACTCAGATTGGTGTAACCACTTGTAAATTCAAAATCTTAGTTCATTCAATTTGGTATTCGCCTAGTACGTTAGTCAGATTGGTGTAACCACTTGTAACATTAAAATCTTCGTTCATTCAATTTGATATCCGTCCAGTACGCCAGACAGATTGATGTAACCACTTGTAACAATAAATTCTTAGTTCATTCCATTTGATATTCGCCTAGTACGCCAGTCAGATTGGTGTAACCACTTGTAACATTAAAGTCTTAGTTCATTCAATTTGGTATTCGCCTAGTACGCCAGTTGGATTGGTGTAATCACTTGTAACATTAAATTCTTAGTTCATTCAATTTGATATCCGTCCAGTACGCCAGACAGATTGATGTAACCACTTGTAACATTAAAATCTTAGTTCATTCAATTTGATATTCGCCTAATACGCCAGTCAGATTGGTGTAATCACTAGTAACATCTAAACCTTAGTTCATTTAATTTGATATTCGCCTAGTACGCCAGTTGGATTGGTGTAACCACTTTTAACATTAACTTCTTAGTTCATTCAATTTGATATTCGTCTAGTACGCCAGTCAGATTGGTGTAACCATTTGTAACATTAAATTCTTAGTTCATTCATATTGATATTCGTCTAATACGCCAGTCGGATTGGTGTAACCACTTGTAACATAAACTTCTCAGTTCATTCAATTTGATATTCGTCTAGTACGCCAGTCAGATTGGTGTAAACAATTGTAACAATCAAATCTCAGTTCAATCAATTCGATATTCGCCTAGTACGCCAGTCAGATTGGTGTAACCACTTGTAACATTAAAATCTTCGTTCATTCAATTTGATATCCGTCCAGTACGCCAGACAGATTGATGTAACCACTTGTAACATTGAAATCTTAGTTCATTCAATTTGATATTCGCCTAATACGCCAGTCAGATTGGTGTAATCACTTGTAACATCTAAACCTTAGTTCATTTAATTTGATATTTGCCTAGTACGCCAGTTGGATTGGTGTAACCAATTGTAACATTCAAATCTCAGTTCAATCAATTCGATATTCGACTAGTACGCCAGTCAGATTGGTGTAATCACTTGTAACATTAAATTCTTAGTTCATTCAATTTGATATTCGTCTAGTACGCCAGTCAGATTGGTGTAACCAATTGTAACATTCAAATCTCAGTTCAATCAATTCGATATTAGACTAGTACGCCAGTCAGATTGGTGTATCCACTTGTAACATTGAATTCTTAGTTCATTCAATTTGATATTCGCCTAATACGCCAGTCAGAATGGTGTAATCACTTGTAACATTAAATTCTTAGTTCATTCAATTTGATATTCGTCTAGTACGCCAGTCAGATTGGTGTAACCAATTGTAACATTCAAATCTCAGTTCAATCAATTCGATATTAGACTAGTACGCCAGTCAGATTGGTGTATCCACTTGTAACATTGAATTCTTAGTTCATTCAATTTGATATTCGCCTAATACGCCAGTCAGATTGGTGTAATCACTTGTAACATTAAATTCTTAGTTCATTCAATTTGATATTCGCCTAATACGCCAGTCAGATTGGTGTAATCACTTGTAACATTAAGTTCTTAGTTCATTCAATTTGATATTCGCCTAGTACTCCAGTCAGATTGGTGTAACCACTTATAATATTGAAGTCTTAGTTCATTCAATTTGGAATTCGCCTAGTACGCCAGTCAGATTGGTGTAACCGCTTGTAACATTGAAATATTAGTTCATTAAATTTGATATTGGCAAAGTAGGCCAGTCGGATTGGTGTAACCACTTGTAACATAAACTTCTCAGTTCATTCAATTTGATATTCGTCTAGTACGCCTGTCAGATTGGTGTAACCAATTGTAACAATCAAATCTCAGTTCAATCAAATCGATATTCGCCTAGTACGCCAATCCGATTGGTGTATCCACTCGTAACATTAGAATCTTAGTTCATTTCATTTGATATACGCCTAGTATGCCAATTAGATTGGTGCAACCACTTGTAAATTCAAAATCTTAGTTCATTCAATTTGATATTCGCCTAGTACGTTAGTCAGA
The DNA here is from genome assembly GCA_026230145.1 of Diorhabda elongata. Classification (NCBI taxonomy): domain Eukaryota; kingdom Metazoa; phylum Arthropoda; class Insecta; order Coleoptera; family Chrysomelidae; genus Diorhabda; species Diorhabda elongata. Next base: position 19,140,984 of record CM047937.1, on the reverse strand, counting down.
TTGGTGTAACCACTTGTAACATTCAAATCTTAGTTCATTCAATTTGATATCCGTCCAGTACGCCAGTCAGATTGATGTAACCACTTGTAACATTAAATTCTTAGTTCATTCGATTTGATATTCGCCTAATACGCCAGTCAGATTGGTGTAATCACTTGTAACATTGAAATATTAGTTCATTAAATTTGATATTGGCCAAGTAGGCCAGTCGGATTGGTGTAACCACTTGTAACATAAACTTCTCAGTTCATTCAATTTGATATTCGTCTAGTACGCCAGTCAGATTGGTGTAACCAATTGTAACAATCAAATCTCAGTTCAATCAATTCGATATTCGCCTAGTACGCCAGTCAGATTGGTGTATCCACTCGTAACATTAGAATCTTAGTTCATTGAATTTGATATTCGCCTAGTACGTTAGTCAGATTGGTGTAACCACTTGTAACATCTAAACCTTAGTTCATTCAATTTGATATTCGTCTAGTACGCCAGTCAGATAGGTGTAACCTATTTTAACATCAAAATCTCAGTTCATTCAATTTGATATTCGCCTAGTACGCCAGTCAGATTGGTGTAACCACTTCTAACATTAAATTCTCAGTTCATTCAATTTGATATTCGCTTAGTACGCCAGTCAGATTGGTGTAATCAATTGTAACATTGAAATCTCAGTTCAATCAATTCGATATTGGCCTAGTACGCCAGTCAGATTGGTGTATCCACTTGTAACATTAGAATCTTAGTTCATTCCATTTGATATACGCCTAGTATGCCAGTTAGATTGGTGTAAACACTTGTAAATTCAAAATCTTAGTTCATTCAATTTGATATTCGCCTAGTACGTTAGTCAGATTGGTGTAACCACTTGTAACATTAAAATCTTAGTTCAATCAATTTGATATCCGTCCAGTACGCCAGTCAGATTGATGTAACCATTTGTAACATTAAATTCTTAGTTCATTCAATTTGATAATAGTCTAATACGCCAGTCAGATTGGTGTAATCACTTGTAACATTGAATTCTAAGTTCATTCAATTTGATATTCGCCTAGTACGCCAGTCAGATTGGTGTAACCACTTGTAACATTAAAGTCTTAGTTCATTCAATTTGGTATTCGCCTAGTACGCCAGCCAGATTGGTGTAACCACTTCTCACATTAAATTCTTAGTTCATTCAATTTGATGTTTGCCTAGTACGCCAGTCAGATTGGTGTAACCACTTCTCACATTAAATTCTTAGTTCATTCAATTTGATATTGGCCAAGTAGGCCAGTCGGATTGGTGTAACCACTTGTAACATAAACTTCTTAGTTCATTCAATTTGATATTCGTCTAGTACGCCAGTCAGATAGGTGTAACCTATTTTAACATTAAAATCTTAGTTCATTCAATTTGATATTCGCCTAGTACGCCAGTCAGATTGGTGTAACCACTTCTAACAATCAATTCTTAGTTCATTCAATTTGATATTCGCCTAATACGCCAGTCAGATTGGTGTAATCACTTGTAACATCTAAACCTTAGTTTATTTAATTTGATATTCGCCTAGCACGCCAGTTGGATTGGTGTAACCACTTTTAACATTAACTTCTTAGTTCATTCAATTTGATATTCGTCTAGTACGCCAGTCAGATTGGTGTAACCATTTGTAACATTAAATTCTTAGTTCATTCAATTTGATATTCGTCTAATACGCCAGTCAGATTGGTGTAATCACTTGTAACATTAAATTCTTAGTTCATTCAATTTGATATTCGCCTAGTACGCCAGTCAGATTGGTGTAACCACTTGTAACATTAAAGTCTTAGTTCATTCAATTTGGTATTCGCCTAGTACGCCAGTCAGATTGGTGTAACCACTTCTCACATTAAATTCTTAGTTCATTCAATTTGATATTCGCCTAGTACGCCAGTCAGATTGGTGTAACCACTTGTAACATTGAAATATTAGTTCAATAAATTTGATATTGGCCAAGTAGGCCAGTCGGTTTGGTGTAACCACTTGTAACATAAACTTCTTAGTTCATTCAATTTGATATTCGTCTAGTACGCCAGTCAGATAGGTGTAACCTATTTTAACATTAAAATCTTAGTTCATTCAATTTGATATTCGCCTAGTACGCCAGTCAGATTGGTGTAACCACTTCTAACAATCAATTCTTAGTTCATTCAATTTGATATTCGCTTAGTACGCCAGTCAGATTGGTGTAATCACTTGTAACATTAGAATCTTAGTTCATTCCATATGATATTAGCCTAGTACGCCAGTCAGATTGGTGTATCCACTTGTAACATTAGGATCTTAGTTCATTCCATTTGATATACGCCTAGTATGCCAGTCAGATTGGTGTAACCACTTCTCACATTAAATTCTTAGTTCATTCAATTTGATATTCGCCTAGTACGCCAGTCAGATTGGTGTAACCACTTGTAACATTGAAATATTAGTTCAATAAATTTGATATTGGCCAAGTAGGCCAGTCGGTTTGGTGTAACCACTTGTAACATAAACTTCTTAGTTCATTCAATTTGATATTCGTCTAGTACGCCAGTCAGATAGGTGTAACCTATTTTAACATTAAAATCTTAGTTCATTCAATTTGATATTCGCCTAGTACGCCAGTCAGATTGGTGTAACCACTTCTAACAATCAATTCTTAGTTCATTCAATTTGATATTCGCCTAGTACGCCAGTCAGATTGGTGTAACCACTTGTAACATTAAAGTCTTAGTTCATTCAATTTGGTATTCGCCTAGTACGCCAGTCAGATTGGTGTAACCACTTGTAACATTAGAATCTTAGTTCATTCCATATGATATTAGCCTAGTACGCCAGTCAGATTGGTGTATCCACTTGTAACATTAGGATCTTAGTTCATTCAATTTGGTATTCGCCTAGTACGCCAGTCAGATTGGTGTAACCACTTCTCACATTAAATTCTTAGTTCATTCAATTTGATATTCGCCTAGTACGCCAGTCAGATTGGTGTAACCACTTGTAACATTGAAATATTAGTTCAATAAATTTGATATTGGCCAAGTAGGCCAGTCGGTTTGGTGTAACCACTTGTAACATAAACTTCTTAGTTCATTCAATTTGATATTCGTCTAGTACGCCAGTCAGATAGGTGTAACCTATTTTAACATTAAAATCTTAGTTCATTCAATTTGATATTCGCCTAGTACGCCAGTCAGATTGGTGTAACCACTTCTAACAATCAATTCTTAGTTCATTCAATTTGATATTCGCCTAGTACGCCAGTCAGATTGGTGTAACCACTTGTAACATTAAAGTCTTAGTTCATTCAATTTGGTATTCGCCTAGTACGCCAGTCAGATTGGTGTAACCACTTCTCACATTAAATTCTTAGTTCATTCAATTTGATATTCGCCTAGTACGCCAGTCAGATTGGTGTAACCACTTGTAACATTGAAATATTAGTTCAATAAATTTGATATTGGCCAAGTAGGCCAGTCGGTTTGGTGTAACCACTTGTAACATAAACTTCTTAGTTCATTCAATTTGATATTCGTCTAGTACGCCAGTCAGATAGGTGTAACCTATTTTAACATTAAAATCTTAGTTCATTCAATTTGATATTCGCCTAGTACGCCAGTCAGATTGGTGTAACCACTTCTAACAATCAATTCTTAGTTCATTCAATTTGATATTCGCTTAGTACGCCAGTCAGATTGGTGTAATCACTTGTAACATTAGAATCTTAGTTCATTCCATATGATATTAGCCTAGTACGCCAGTCAGATTGGTGTATCCACTTGTAACATTAGGATCTTAGTTCATTCCATTTGATATACGCCTAGTATGCCACTCAGATTGGTGTAACCACTTGTAAATTCAAAATCTTAGTTCATTCAATTTGGTATTCGCCTAGTACGTTAGTCAGATTGGTGTAACCACTTGTAACATTAAAATCTTCGTTCATTCAATTTGATATCCGTCCAGTACGCCAGACAGATTGATGTAACCACTTGTAACAATAAATTCTTAGTTCATTCCATTTGATATTCGCCTAATACGCCAGTCAGATTGGTGTAATCACTTGTAACATCTAAACCTTAGTTCATTTAATTTGATATTCGCCTAGTACGCCAGTTGGATTGGTGTAACCACTTTTAACATTAACTTCTTAGTTCATTCAATTTGATATTCGTCTAGTACGCCAGTCAGATTGGTGTAACCATTTGTAACATTAAATTCTTAGTTCATTCAATTTGATATTCGTCTAATACGCCAGTCAGATTGGTGTAATCACTTGTAACATTAAATTCTTAGTTCATTCAATTTGATATTCGCCTAGTACGCCAGTCAGATTGGTGAAACCACTTGTAACATTAAAGTCTTAGTTCATTCAAATTGGTATTCGCCTAGTACGCCAGTTGGATTGGTGTAACCACTTTTAACATTAACTTCTTAGTTCATTCAATTTGATATTCGTCTAGTACGCCAGTCAGATTGGTGTAACCATTTGTAACATTAAATTTTTAGTTCATTCAATTTGATATCTGTCCAGTACGCCAGACAGATTGATGTAACCACTTGTAACATTAAAATCTTAGTTCATTCAATTTGATATTCGCCTAATACGCCAGTCAGATTGGTGTAATCACTAGTAACATCTAAACCTTAGTTCATTTAATTTGATATTCGCCTAGTACGCAAGTCAGATTGGTGTAACCACTTCTAACATTAAATTCTCAGTTCATTCAATTTGATATTCGCTTAGTACGCCAGTCAGATTGGTGTAATCAATTGTAACATTGAAATCTCAGTTCAATCAATTCGATATTGGCCTAGTACGCCAGTCAGATTGGTGTATCCACTTGTAACATTAGAATCTTAGTTCATTCCATTTGATATACGCCTAGTATGCCAGTTAGATTGGTGTAAACACTTGTAAATTCAAAATCTTAGTTCATTCAATTTGATATTCGCCTAGTACGTTAGTCAGATTGGTGTAACCACTTGTAACATTAAAATCTTAGTTCAATCGATTTGATATCCGTCCAGTACGCCAGTCAGATTGATGTAACCATTTGTAACATTAAATTCTTAGTTCATTCAATTTGATAATAGTCTAATACGCCAGTCAGATTGGTGTAATCACTTGTAACATTGAATTCTAAGTTCATTCAATTTGATATTCGCCTAGTACGCCAGTCAGATTGGTGTAACCACTTGTAACATTAAAGTCTTAGTTCATTCAATTTGGTATTCGCCTAGTACGCCAGCCAGATTGGTGTAACCACTTCTCACATTAAATTCTTAGTTCATTCAATTTGATGTTCGTCTAGTACGCCAGTCAGATTGGTGTAACCACTTCTCACATTAAATTCTTAGTTCATTCAATTTGATATTGGCCAAGTAGGCCAGTCGGATTGGTGTAACCACTTGTAACATAAACTTCTTAATTCATTCAATTTGATATTCGTCTAGTACGCCAGTCAGATAGGTGTAACCTATTTTAACATTAAAATCTTAGTTCATTCAATTTGATATTCGCCTAGTACGCCAGTCAGATTGGTGTAACCACTTCTAACAATCAATTCTTAGTTCATTCAATTTGATATTCGCCTAATACGCCAGTCAGATTGGTGTAATCACTTGTAACATCTAAAACTTAGTTTATTTAATTTGATATTCGCCTAGCACGCCAGTTGGATTGGTGTAACCACTTTTAACATTAACTTCTTAGTTCATTCAATTTGATATTCGTCTAGTACGCCAGTCAGATTGGTGTAACCATTTGTAACATTAAATTCTTAGTTCATTCAATTTGATATTCGTCTAATACGCCAGTCAGATTGGTGTAATCACTTGTAACATTAAATTCTTATTCCATTCAATTTGATATTCGCCTAGTACGCCAGTCAGATTGGTGTAACCACTTGTAACATTAAAGTCTTAGTTCATTCAATTTGGTATTCGCCTAGTACGCCAGTCAGATTGGTGTAACCACTTCTCACATTAAATTCTTAGTTCATTCAATTTGATATTCGCCTAGTACGCCAGTCAGATTGGTGTAACCACTTGTAACATTGAAATATTAGTTCAATAAATTTGATATTGGCGAAGTAGGCCAGTCGGTTTGGTGTAACCACTTGTAACATAAACTTCTTAGTTCATTCAATTTGATATTCGTCTAGTACGCCAGTCAGATAGGTGTAACCTATTTTAACATTAAAATCTTAGTTCATTCAATTTGATATTCGCCTAGTACGCCAGTCAGATTGGTGTAACCACTTCTAACAATCAATTCTTAGTTCATTCAATTTGATATTCGCTTAGTACGCCAGTCAGATTGGTGTAATCACTTGTAACATTAGAATCTTAGTTCATTCCATATGATATTAGCCTAGTACGCCAGTCAGATTGGTGTATCCACTTGTAACATTAGGATCTTAGTTCATTCCATTTGATATACGCCTAGTATGCCACTCAGATTGGTGTAACCACTTGTAAATTCAAAATCTTAGTTCATTCAATTTGGTATTCGCCTAGTACGTTAGTCAGATTGGTGTAACCACTTGTAACATTAAAATCTTCGTTCATTCAATTTGATATCCGTCCAGTACGCCAGACAGATTGATGTAACCACTTGTAACATTGAAATCTTAGTTCATTCAATTTGATATTCGCCTAATACGCCAGTCAGATTGGTGTAATCACTTGTAACATTAAATTCTTAGTTCATTCAATTTGATATTCGCCTAGTACGCCAGTCAGATTGGTGTAACCACTTGTAACATTGAAATATTAGTTCATTAAATTTGATATTGGCCAAGTAGGCCAGTCGGATTGGTGTAACCACTTGTAACATCAAATTCTTAGTTCATTCAATTTGGTATTTGTCTAGTACACCAGTCAGATTGGTGTAACCATTTGTAACAATAAAATCTTAGTTCATTCAATTTGATATTCGTCTAGTACGCCAGTCAGATTGGTGTTACCACTTTTAACAATAAAATCTTAGTTCATTCTATTTCATATTCGCTTAGTACGCCAGTAAGATTAGTTTAATCACTTGTAACATTAAAATCTTAGTTCATTCAATTTGATATTCGCCTAGTACGCCAGTCAGATTGGTGTAACCACTTGTAACATTAAATTGTTAGTTCATTCAAATTGTTATTCGCCTAGTACGCCAGTCAGATTGGTGTTACCACTTCTAACATTATATTCTTATTTCATTCAATTTGATATTCGCCTAGTACGCCAGTCAGATTGGTGTAACCACTTTTAACAATAAAATCTTAGTTCATTCAATCTGATATTCGCTTAGTACGCCAGTCAGATTGGTGTAATCACTTGTAACATTAAATTCTTAGTTCATTCAATTTGGTATTTGTCTAGTTCACCAGTCAGATTGGTGTAACCACTTGTAACATAAACTTCTTAGTTTATTCAATTTGATATTCGTCTAGTACGCCAGATTGGTAAACACTTGTAACATTGAAATATTAGTTCATTAAATTTGATATTGGCCAAGTAGGCCAGTCGGATTGGTGTAACCACTTGTAACATCAAATTCTTAGTTCATTCAATTTGGTATTTGTCTAGTACACCAGTCAGATTGGTGTAACCATTTGTAACAATAAAATCTTAGTTCATTCAATTTGATATTCGTCTAGTACGCCAGTCAGATTGGTGTTACCACTTTTAACAATAAAATCTTAGTTCATTCTATTTCATATTCGCTTAGTACGCCAGTAAGATTAGTTTAATCACTTGTAACATTAAAATCTTAGTTCATTCAATTTGATATTCGCCTAGTACGCCAGTCAGATTGGTGTAACCACTTGTAACATTAAATTGTTAGTTCATTCAAATTGTTATTCGCCTAGTACGCCAGTCAGATTGGTGTTACCACTTCTAACATTATATTCTTATTTCATTCAATTTGATATTCGCCTAGTACGCCAGTCAGATTGGTGTAACCACTTTTAACAATAAAATCTTAGTTCATTCAATCTGATATTCGCTTAGTACGCCAGTCAGATTGGTGTAATCACTTGTAACATTAAATTCTTAGTTCATTCAATTTGGTATTTGTCTAGTACACCAGTCAGATTGGTGTAACCACTTGTAACATAAACTTCTTAGTTTATTCAATTTGATATTCGTCTAGTACGCCAGATTGGTAAACACTTGTAACATTGAAATATTAGTTCATTAAATTTGATATTGGCCAAGTAGGCCAGTCGGATTGGTGTAACCACTTCTAACAATCAATTCTTAGTTCATTCAATTTGATATTCGCTTAGTACGCCAGTCAGATTGGTGAAACTACTTGTAACATTAGAATCTGAGTTCATTCCATATGATATTAGCCTAGTACGCCAGTCAGATTGGTGTAACCACTTGTAACAATCAATTCTTAGTTCATTCAATTCGATATTCGCCTAGTACGCCAGACAGATTGGTGTCTCCACTTGTAACATTAGAATCTTAGTTCATTCCATTTGATATACGCCTAGTATGCCAGTCAGATTGGTGTAACCACTTGTAACAATAAAATCTTAGTTCATTCAATTTGATATTCGTCTAGTACGCCAGTCAGATTGGTGTTACCACTTTTAACAATAAAATCTTAGTTCATTCTATTTCATATTCGCTTAGTACGCCAGTAAGATTAGTTTAATCACTTGTAACATTAAAATCTTAGTTCATTCAATTTGATATTCGCCTAGTACGCCAGTCAGATTGGTGTAACCACTTGTAACATTAAATTGTTAGTTCATTCAAATTGTTATTCGCCTAGTACGCCAGTCAGATTGGTGTTACCACTTCTAACATTATATTCTTATTTCATTCAATTTGATATTCGCCTAGTACGCCAGTCAGATTGGTGTAACCACTTTTAACAATAAAATCTTAGTTCATTCAATCTGATATTCGCTTAGTACGCCAGTCAGATTGGTGTATCCACTTGTAACATTAAATTCTTAGTTCATTCAATTTTATATTCGCCTAGTACGCCAGTCAGATTGGTGTAATCACTTGTAACATTAAATTCTTAGTTCATTCAATTTGGTATTTGTCTAGTACACCAGTCACATTGGTGTAACCACTTGTACCTTAAAATTATTAAATCCTCAGTTTTCTAAACAAATTGTTCTTAAAAAAGCCAGTTGGTGAATTGAGTTATTTAATGGCGTAGTCTCAGTAGGATCCCAGAAGACAAGTACCAGTGTTTGGAAAAGAAAATTGTTCCTGAAACCTGTGCAAGTCGTTAGTTTCAACTGTTTACCTCAGTTCCAAATTACATCCCATTTGTATATATATATATATATATATATATATATATATATATATATATATATATATATATATATCGAAAATTCATTTTCTCTCTACTTTTTCAAAAATTACTTTCGTGTCTCGCAGTAAAATTTGATCAAAAGTAAATTAGGTTTGAATGTCAAATATCGAATCATTAAATCATTAATAGATACATTGTCTAAATTGAATATAGAAGACGTTCCAAAAGTTACAAAAATGAGTATTACAGCAGCTAAAGAAATTGCACATACTCTAAGACTTTTTTCCGGTCGCAGTGAACATCTAGAATATTATATGAATAGTGAATAAATAGTATGCTGCAAATTCAACAGACGGAAGTCTGAAAGAGTTTGTATTTGCATCTATTACTTCCAAATGAGTAGATGAAGCCGGTAATTTTCTTTTATGTAGACCCGATTTAAAAACATGGGTAGATATAAGAAAGGCACTGAGACAAAAATTTGGCGATAAAACAGATAGAAACGTACTTTTTGTGCAGAAATATAAAGGAAACAGCACTAGAAGTTATTGATAGATTAAAAATATTATTATCTAAAATTTCTATTAAAATACAGACCGATAATACGTTAGCATTCCAAACAAAATTGCTTTAATTGAGCAAGCCGAATCAACTGCCCTTACTGTTTTATTGGCATATGTTTCTACCCCTCAAAACTCTAGAAGACGCAAATAGTCTTCTTTTCAATCATAGTTTGATTGAACAACAAATTACTTCACGTTCTCATATTAATAAACCTTTTCCCCATCAAACAAATATAAAACCAATGATTATACATCAACAACCCAGGGAACACACATCACATCTTTCTAATTTCTATCCCCGCACTCAATTGCATAACAAACCCAATTATTTCAGTCAACCAAACCACAATACGAATCTAGAAACACCTCCAAGATTCCCAAGCCCACCAATTAATATTCAGTCAAGACCCGTGAACCAGCATTTCCTTACAAATCAACAAATTTTCGGACCAATGTTTACAACTAGTATAATACCTTCTCTTCAGACAAAAAACTTCCTAGACAAAATCTATTTTTCGCTTACCCCCGTAGACATCAATTCACATCTACTGAAATTACCAATGTCAACGATGGACACAACAATAATTCAAACGAAGTACCGAATGATAATTCCGACCTTGAAGATAACGAAAAAATTTCCTACAACAGCCTCAGAAACAAATCAGTATCAAACATGAATACATTACCTTACATTCAAATATCAACCACACCTATAAAATTACTTATAGATAACGGATGCCACAGCTTTATCTTACGATCATATATAGCTGAACAAAATTTGCCAAACAAAATATTTCACTCGAACCATACCTTAATAACATGTACCGTTAATACTAAAACAAAAAACAAAGCAAAATACCCTTTCTAAAGGAATTTAATTTACTAGAAGAACTAGAATTCATTCTTTATAATTTCCACGACTATTTTGATGGATTCTTAGGATTACCCGATTTAAGGAAATTAAAATTGAAATTCCCGCTACCTCCGTAGTGTAAAAAAGAGTCAATACCGATTTAGAAGAAAATACCGAATTCTTTATGCCTTATAAAAACAATACAAATGCTGATGCCCTTTCCAGAATCCAAATGAACGCCATAGACAAAAAAGACGACGAAAATATTTCCCTTTTTCTAAGTTTCGATTCTAATGATCTACCTTACCTAGATACCGCCGATTTAGATGAAATATTACTCACCTTAGATGCGAGCTTAGAACCAAAAATCAAAATTTTATCAGATATAGCAATTAAACCCGACAAAGCTAAAGACTCCAATCAACGTGAAGAATTAGAGACTATACACTCTAATACAGAAAATCCCATAATAGGAGCCCCATACATTAAACTTATATAAAAATCAAATCGTGTTTAGATATTCAAATGACAATATAACAAAAATCAGAAAAGACAAAATTTTTGATAAACAAAGATCATATATATTTTTACCCAATGACCCCTCTGAAAACGACATTTACAAAATAATTAAAGAAAATCGACTTATTGCATGTATTTTAAAAATAAAAACCTCGGACCTCTAATATTAAAGAGTTCTTCCAAAATATTTTAGAAAAGGTTCCTTCATTTTATATATAACCAATACAATATTGGAAGATGTAACAGACAATGACATCCAACAAGAAAAAATAAAGTTTTATCATGAGACTAAAACTTCTCATAGAGGTATAACAGAAAACATTGCTTCCATTAAAAAGATCTATTATTGGCCAAATTTAAAGAACGATGTGAAAACTTACATCAACCTTTGTGAGATTTGTTAGAAATCAAAATACGAGAGATACCCAAACAAATTAGTATTTTAACCTACTCCTATAGGCTATGAACCCATCTATCATATTTACATAGACACCTTCAAAACACATAATACGATTTTTTAACAATCATTGATAGTTTTTTTAGTTAGGTCAAGCTTATCCCCTAAATACTCAATCGAGCACCGAAATAATTGATAAATTTATAATATACTTTAATCATTATGGCGTACCAAGAAAAATAACATCAGAAAACAGTAAAATATTCAAAAACGAAAATCTGCAAAATTTATGTTCCTTACATAATATTGAAATGCATTACTGTACACCTAGTACACCAACTCTAATAGTCCTATCGAAAGATTTCACTCCACCTTACAGGAAACCATAGTAACCCCGAAAAATAAAGATAAAAATGCGAATATTTTTCAATTAATGAATTACGCCATAAAAATTCAATCCATAGCGCTCTAAAATATACACAGTTTCAAATCTTTAGAGGAAAAAGTGATTATCGTAACCCTCTCGAATTGAGTGAAGAACAAATTATCTCTAATTACATGTAAGAACATTCAGAAAACATTCAAGCAATAAATTAACAAATTCACGATTCCCTAACATCTCAACACAACAGTATATTGAATAAACGAAACATAAATAGAAGTGAAAATATTACTATGGACTCCGATAAACAATAAAAAAGCAAGTTGGTGAATTGAGTTATTTAATTATAACATTTCAATTTAAAAACCTCAAAGATTATGTGACTGTGTTAAAATTTTCGAACTCTATTAAAAAATATTTCAGGATATTTATCTAAAATTATCATTAAGCCTTAGTTACTACTTTACGATCAGCTTAACGTTCTCAAGGAAAAACCTACTATTGGTGTTATTTTCTAAATAATGTATCAGTAAAAACAAAATATCGTGGGAAATTTTTATGTTTCCAAATCGTGACCTTGACTAGAAAAAGTATGTGTAAATGTAAAAGCAATGAAACAAAAATATTTTGAAATTATTAACTATTAAAAATAATTTGATAAAATACGTTCTGCCATCAGCTTTTTATATGTTTTCTTTTAAATATAACTGATTTGACATTAAAAATGTAAGCATGACTTTATGATAATCCTCCAGGTATAAAAAATTACCCTGCTCGTCGATGTTTTTCGAAAGTATCATAAAAAAATGTGAGAATTATTTCTTCTATCAATGACAAGTTGCAGAGCTCAATAGATTAATTTAGATTTTGTGTGGGATACTTTATAGAAAGTGTTTTAGAATGATTTTGTTTACATGAGCACTTTTCGGAAACTGCGATATGGTTTGACCTAAAAATAGCTTATCGGTATTCAAAGTAGGTATAAAATCTCCTTGTTTGTTGTGTAAATATTGGAATACGGAAATACTTGAATTCTGTGAGACAGATGAATAAAGCTCTATAAAAACAAAACCTGTAAAGCAATATATGACACTAGAAGAGGTAATAAAAATTTTTTATGAGTTATTTCAAATTTAAAATTTCCCACGAAAATACAACACGACGTTCGCAAACTCTGATGAAAATCTCGTTCTGAGTTAGGATCCAATATCAGTTGATAGTCACATTATCTTATCCTGTATCATAGTTTCCATAAAGCACTATTGTCTTTTGAAAGCTTGGCAAGTATTATGTATTTTTACATTGACACAGTTATCTTCGATATATAAGTATAATCATTATTCTTAGCGTTTGTGGTTTCTCACATGGGGTCATTACTATTGCTTATTTTTAGTAACTGAAAATTTCATGTTTTTTAAGCAGGTATTAATTGCCATTTGCGAATAATCTCAAGCTTTTTTCTTCATCTTATCTTATTGTTGAAATACTTTATATTGTGTTAAAGTTTTTATCAATTCATATTTCAATAGAAGCTACCATTCTTATTAATTTTTGTTATGGTACTGATAATTTTTTGAGGCACTTTTTGGTTAATTTTCTGTTAACCTACTGCTAATGGCAGTATGATCTTCTTATATGAATTTTTATAATTAACTGCATTTTGCTCCCAATTTCAATTTTAGGTAACATTTATTGATAACTTCAAAGTTGTAGCTTTAATTGAAAAAAAAAACAGTGTCTCGTTAACATCAATGTTCTATCTTTTTGAACTTCACCGTTTTTCTTCTTATACTGTTAAGTTTATAAGAAATTAATAAAGAGGAGAAGGAATGTAACATATCAAATAGCCTGTTACGTTTATCGCAAAATATTTTTTCTATTCTGTGAATTAATTATTGTGGCGCAATAATCCCTTTTGTACTATACCCAAAAGATAATAGTTTGTCTATTACCTACTCCGTTCCATTAGTTATATCCAATTCTTGAAAGCTCGAAAGCTTTATTACTTCCTAGTAGAAACAATTATAAATCGTATAAATAAATTATGATGTTATTTATCTTCATACAGGTGCTAAAACATGGCTAAAAAATCATAGATATCATTACTGGATCACGGCAAGAAAACAAACAGATCATTAGTAACCGTTTCATCACCTCCAACCCCTAGATTTATTTGTAAATATAGTTTAGTTAGAAAGCTGGCATCCAATTGAACTTCATTTGAGGCTGATTACCACTTTGCAAGAGCGCAAGTGATAATGATCATGTTATTGGATCAAGGATTGTAGTTCTCATTGTATCATTGTCATGGTTATGTGGTTAGTTTCTATTTGTAACTCCGATAGAATTGATTATGATTACTTGTCTTGTCATTATGTAACTTCTAGCTGTTCTTATGTGTCTTATGTGTCTCTATTCCTTAATTTGTGTTCATTTCTCTAGATTCTGCTGTTTTTAAGGCCATTTGTCGACCTCATTTGGAACCTTTCTCTATTTACTTCATTTTTTGTTTGTAAAAGACTTGTTCCATTAGAAGTCTGAGATTTTATCCAGTGAGGTGCAATCATATTCTTCTTATTCTTCTCACTGCTGCAGTATACGCGACTTCATTATGTCATGTTTTTCTTGGAGCACCTCTGGCTGTCCATGCTTCATATACTATTAACTACTTTGTCTCGCTCTTTCCTTTCACAACTCAATACTGGAATTGGGTTTTCTTTTGCTACTTGTTTATTTTTCATAAGCACTTTTTTTGTGTAATTTATCTGAATCTGAATTAATTGAAAAAGGTTGTCTGTAAGATACATAACATTATTCATATATTTTATAAGATCGATCCTAAAATTATTATGACAAATATCAAATATAGATGACAAAAAAAAAGAAGAAAACAAAGTGAAGATATGGGAGAAAAAGGTACTAAAGATGATTTTCGGAGGAGTGCGGGAACAAAATGAATGGAAAAGATCGAACGCAGAGATCAAAGCACTGTATAGTCAAGCTGATATGGGATATTTGGTCAGAGCAAAAAGACTCCGTTGGATGGGGCATATAGCCAGAATGGACGAAGATAGTTGAGTGAAAAGATCCTTGTCAAGGAAATAAGGAGCAAAAAGAAATGAGGGCGTCAACGGAAAAAATACATAGAAGCATCAAGAGAAGATTTAGAAAGAATAGGAATAGAGAACTGGTGTGAAGTAGCCATGAACAAAATAGATGAAGGAAATGTTCTTGATTTTATGTCCCTTCTGTTCTAAAATTAATTTTTTTTGATAGTTTTTAAAAGAAAGAAAAATTTTGACGTTTCGACTTTACTTTAAGTCTTTATCAAAATATGATATTGACTCTGACAATTTGCGTATTTATATTAATCAATAGATCGCCTACATCATGAACATCAAAATAAGAATAAAATAAAATTGAAATTTGTTCTAATAAGGAAAATTATTTTTTCCTCAAATTTGAGATGTACTGGTATGAAATGTCAACAACTAAACTTAAGATTCAGATTTTCTAAAAATTTCTGAGCTAACTCCACCGATAACTTTTGGTTTCCACCACAAGCAACACTTCAACAAAAGATTCAAACATCAGAAAAAAATTGAAAGTAGATATAATACGAGCCCCTTTCCATTTCAGTTGGCCCACTTAGAAAAATTCGAAATTATTAAACTTTTTTTTAAAATGCCAAAAAGTAGCTGTTAGTAAAATGTTTTAAACTTTTAGTTTTACGTCTAAAATAGGTTTTGGATGAATATTGTCAATATTTTGAATGATATTTAATATGATGGAAATAGATAGGCCTTGTTGATGATAATTTTTTATGCATATACAAGGGTTCATTGTTTCCAAAATTGTGTTCAAAGTTTCATTAGGTCTAAAATACGCAAATAATAAAGGAGGCTGTGTAAGTCATATTTTCACAAAATGTTTTTTTTAAGTGACAGATAGATTTTTGAAGTAATAAGGTGAGTATAATTTTTAAAATGGGTAGAGGAAAAGTTATTGATGAAAAAATTCGGAATGTAGTTCTCTTGTATAAAGCAAAGCAAATGGTTCGATTGTCCTAAACGCCGGTACGTAAGAAAATCTAAATTGTCAGAAAAAGATAAACAAGCGTTGAGAAGAATAATTCAACAAAACAGACGTGCTAACTATGGTCAACTAAGTGTACTTTGGTGTAATGCAGTGGGTAGGCGGGTTTTAAGATCCACATGGCACAGAGAGGCTCAAAAATTTGGATTTCGGACATACAGTTTAATGCATGTTTTTCTAAATTTGAATTTTCTTTACATAGTCCAAGGAAAAGCCTTTATTGACTCAAATCCAAAAGAAAAATAGACTCAAATGGGCCAAAGAGCATAAAAATTGGAATTTTGAACAGTGGAGCTGTATACATTGGAGTGATGAGTCTCGTTTTGAAGTTTGCATGGGTGACGAT
The DNA here is from genome assembly GCA_026230145.1 of Diorhabda elongata. Classification (NCBI taxonomy): domain Eukaryota; kingdom Metazoa; phylum Arthropoda; class Insecta; order Coleoptera; family Chrysomelidae; genus Diorhabda; species Diorhabda elongata. Next base: position 19,124,549 of record CM047937.1, on the reverse strand, counting down.
CGAAGTAGAGTTATTCGACAAAAAAATGAAGCTTTTCATCGAGATTTTTTGAAGCGGAAAGTAAAATTTCCGGCATCTGTGATGGTGTGGGGCTCGATATCTGCAAGAGGAGTGGGAAAACTGCATTTTATAAACGGAATTGTCAGTACTGAAAAGTACCTGGATATTTTAGAAGAATCATTGTTGCCAACAAGAGAAGTAACTTTAACTACTGGAAAAGCCTTTATTTTTCAGCAGGATGGAGCAGCATGCCATAAATCAAAAAAGGCCTTAAAACGGTTCTCAGACAACAATATTCCACTTTTAGAGTGAGTTACGAGTTCTCCAGATTTATCACCAATAGAAACACTTTGGTACAATGAAATGAAAAAGCAGTTGCATGCAAATCCAGCTAGAACTGTCATGGAATTGAAAGAAAGACTACAAGAAATTTGGGATCATTTTACTCCCGAATAGTGCCAGAATTTAATAAACACCATGCCTCAAAGAATTACGGCTGCTATTAAAAATAAAGGGGATGTTACGCAATGGTAACTTTTAAAAGTATGTTTATATTTAAGTTTTTCTGATTACATTTGGTTTTTGTTTTTGTTTTGGTTTGTAATTATAACATATGTTAAGACTTGTAACTCCTGTAAAAGTAAAATGTTTATAGAAAATATAAAGTTCTCAAAACGAAACAATTTGCCGATTTTTAATAGCTGAAAAAGCAATAATTAGACATTTTTTTCAATTGGGCCTACTGAAATGGGACGGGGCTCGTAGTATTTGTAAATATATTTGCGAGTACTCCATTAGGCCTATTAGAGTAAATAGACGAAGAAGACAGGTATTAAAATACTGGGATAAGTTTAATGTAGGCATTTGAATTTCCACACATGTAATTGCCGTGTAAGGAGCATACTGTATTTTTCTTTTTTTGTGTTACCGAAAATGCTCTTGTGCCTTAACCCTCAACTTTTTAATCTGTGGGTGAAGTACCAGACCTTCTTTCTTTTTTGTGATAACAATAATACGTTTTAAATGCAAACTGACTTGTTAAATATTATATTAAATATAGTTTTATTCAATATGTAAAAAAAAATAAGAGAGTTTACATGAAAGATTGAAAGATGGTGATCTCTTATTCAAAATAGCATAGAAAAACTCAAGAATATACAAAAAAACCGGTATAATGGTAAATTTGTAGTAACTATGTATTTATCTATGGCAGTATCGCCTCAACGGACACCTGAAGACGTTAGACTTAGCAGATAATGCAGCCTGCAGATTCTGTTGCGCAGAGAATGAAACCTCTAACCATATTTTCTCCAAGTGTGAAAAATTTCAGAGCACTACATCTGGGAGCGTATAAAATGGAAACAAAGATATCTGGCTGCTAGACTCATCCCACATTATGAACTTTCCAAGAAAAGGAAAATTAATAGATTAGCTATAAGCATTAAGGACCCACAGTCTCGCAGCAATAAAGGTGGACACAATAGATTCTTTTGTGGTCTTTCGAATGTAGTAGAAAACTGTCATTTGTTTTGTTTCATTTCCAATATTCAATACCAACTTTAGTTCAGTTATTTTTCGAAATAGCTCAATGGAGTTGTATCGACCAAAACTATTACAATCGTTCGAATTGATACAACTACATTGAATTGTTTCTAATTTGAATTTGAAATATGCCGCCAAAAGCAGAAACGAAACTGTTGTTTCATGTAACATCTACATTATTCTTTGTTCTATACGAAACTGTAGTTATTAATTAAAACAATTGTTAATTACACGAAATTTATAATGGCAATAGAAAATTAAGTTGGGATTAACCAATTAAACAATCTCATCTCTGGATTTCATTTTTCTAGCTATTCATACGTCGTTACATTTTTAGTTCAATTTCTACATAAAGAGATGGATTGATTATTTTATCTTCCATATATATCTTACAGATAATAATAAACTCCTTTTAGCACATACCTCAACATCGAAGACTAGTACATAAAATGTAAAATGTGTATAAGATTTTTATACTAAAAATATTAGATTATACCTAAGAAAAGCAAAATAGTACTTTTAAGTTCTTTAAATATGACTGAAGTAACGTAAAGAAAAACTCAATAAATGTAGCTGGTGTTATTTAGAAAGAACTTATTTACATAATTTCAAACAATCTAGGTACCTACTCATTAGTAAATCCTTGAAATTTAATATGAAATGTTATCACTTCCTATTTCTTAACGAATTCCTCAAAAAACTAGTTTCGGTATGCCGAATATTTTACTATAAACATACTACATTAAATAAATATAACTGTTTATAATTACATAACTATTATATAATTGGCTGAGTTGTCAATTATAAAATATCTTGGAATGCATTGGGATATCTGTGCTTTTATATATAACGTAACAATTGAAAATCCAGGTAAAAAACGATGTACCTATCATCAGATAGTCTACCTGTATGAGGTAGTTTCTACGTGGCTTAAGGTCACTAAATCAAATCTCACATACCTTACAAATTTGGAATTCCAGTTTAATTCTGACAAATGGGGTGTTGGGCTTGTATAAGAGCAGTTTCTTTTTTGGTAGTCAGTCAAATTCGCAAATTTTTCGTACGCAATACACTACACAAATAGACTAAGATTTTTGTAACGGCACAAAATACCGAGCTGGGTCGACTAACGCGGCGAACGATGTCTCGAGAGCTGTTTTGAAGTTACGAGGCATTCGGAGGAGTGGTTCCCACCACTCCTGCAGAGCTGGCTTTACAATAATATTTTTCTGATTCCAAGGACTATTTATCTAAAGATTCTAAAGGATAAGATGGTACTTCCGTAAATTCGGTTCTGTTTATGTTTGCTTCTATATATAGGATTATAAAGTAATGCACAAAATTCATAAAACGTACAATGTTCATTTTCGAAAAAAATGTAAAAACGCGTCATTTGACAAGTCAAAGAAATATGTCATAATAACAAATAATTTGAGTAGGAATTACATAAAAATAGGAGGAAACCAATAAAAATCAAGATAAACTAGGTTTTAGTAATAACTTTTAAATCAACTAAACTGTCTATTGAACCAAAACTATTTCTTACAAGAGTTGTTTAAACTGTGTACTGTTCACTACACGATTGTGGACCTGATTTACAGATTTGCGATCATCTGCGCAGTTATACAAGTCATTTCATGTCTAATTCGTTCCGTTAATTCTTCTGAAATGTTTAGTCGATTAACGTAGATCCAACTTGGTAAATGTTCCCACAGAAAAAATCAAGAAGGGTAACATGTAGGTAGGTAACCACTCTATTGAACCACGTCTTCTAATTTCACATTCCTTTAAACTGATTATTCAGAAACCTTCGAACATTAAGACCATAATGAATATACTGTTTACAACACCACTACACCAACACTCACGATTACACTGTCTGACGCGCGTTTCGATAACCAAGTTATCGTCTTCAAAGACTGAAGTTTACCTTCAGTCAGACAGTGTAATTGTTAGTGTTGGTGTAGTGGTGGTGTAAACAGTATATTCAGTATGAATATCGCCAACGTTTCCAGAAATTCCTACTTAGTTATTAAGACCATAATGTGGTGGTGTTCCATCTTGTTGGAACCAAATACTGGGATCCAAGTTTTTCCTATTATTTGGATCCGCAAATGCCGCAATTAGGTCTGGAAGCTATGTCATATGAAAATATTACTTTCCTTCGTTGCTTATTATTGGTATCCTGATTTTGGAGCATCTGCCACGCTACCCGTTTCATTAAAGTTTGCATTAATTCTGCTTACTGTGCTTTTAGCAATTGGAGGTCTTTCAAAATTTGTTCTTTTAAATAAAGCATATGCTCCAATGTCTATCGCCGTAAACTACTATCCTAATTGTTAGACTGAAACTGACAAACAGTTTTATCAAAACAATTGAAAAAATTGATGAATAGAGATTTTTTGACTAGGTAACTTTAAGTTTTAATTATGCAGTTTTTTTCATGAATTCAAAATAAATTTTATTTAGTTTTTTAATTTTCTTATTTTAGAATTTTTTTGAACGAACTTTGTACCTTTTATGAATTTTATGCATTACTTCATCATAGCTCTCTTTATTAAAATACTTACAAACAAAATACAAGATGTTTACGAAATAATTAAACATATTGATTTTTTATTAAACTTGAATACTAGAAATTCCGATGATTATTTGTAACTTTTGTTGCTATACAGCATTAGTTATATTTTCGATGTCCCAAAATAAATTTTTAAAAATTTATTTAACTCAAAATTACAATAATTTTATGATCTTTTTACGTCTTAATTTTAAGAATAATCTAGATTTTTCTTCATGTAACTCATGTTAATTTTTTGTAATAAGCTTACTTCCTTGGCTATTAATCAAGTCATTAGTTCCCGAAACTGGTGTTAGAGAATCATTTTAAGCCGGATGTTCGTCGTTTATAAATTCATTGATGTTGAAAGTTTTAAAAATTGTTGTCTGTTCTAGTTTTTTTTAACTGTATTATATATATATATATATATATATATGTATATGTGTGTGTGTGTTCCTCTCATCCCCCGCGGACCCGCCTTTTAGGCATTACATCGCAGAGGGAGAAATTAGCTGCTGCTCTTCCTTCTGCTAGCTAAGATTTTATATCTTCTTTCTTCTAGTGGACGTCATTCGCTCTTCAATGGAACGCAGTTCCGTAAGGACTTCCGTGACAAACGAATTGATAGCGTTCCAGGCAGCTTCTGATGACAGCATTTCTTCTACTATTGTCTCTGGCAGGATTTTCTTCTTTAGGATCGTCTCCAGCTCATCTCGTTGTGGATAGAATCCATGTCCTGACAACATCTGCGTCAGATAATAGTTGACCTCGCCATAACTCCGATTCAGCCAAACGTCGATCTTTGGTATGAGCCGGTATGTCCATCTTCCTTTTGTTGCGGGATCCCACTGCGATTGACATCGTGTGATGCTGTTCTGCCGTTCTTCAGCACTCCTCGGCACTTAGTGTAGTTGACCTCTTTCGTTGGTAAAGGTTCCTTCTTTCCTCAGCTAGAAGTCTGAGTGGCAAAGTTCCGGAAATGACACAGACTGCTTCCTCCGATATTGTGCGGAAGGCGCTGGCTACTCTTACAGCATTTAGACGATATACTGGTCCAGCCTTTCTCCATGACTCTTTCAGCTCCAGCGCATCTGCCCAAATGGATATTCCATAAGTGAGCACCGATGTGACAACTGATGATAATAGTAGTCTTCTGCTCTGCTTTGGGCCGCCAACGTTAGGCATCAGTCTTGCGAGACTATCTCTTACTACCGATGCTTTGGCACTGACGTGTTCTACCTGCTGCTTGAAGTTGAGTCGGGCATCAAGCATCACTCCCAGATATTGGATATATGGTTGTGATGTGATTTCTTGTGTACCGACTTTCAGCTTGATGGTCTCTACTGCTAATGAATCCATGTTATCTTTCCTAAATTGAAAGTTACACTTTCTTATATAATGTCAGCTAATGGCTAAAATCTACTTTTGAATCTTAATTTATGGACTGGGCTGCTATCAAACTGATAATATTATTTTATTACATTTAATTATGGTTTCTTCTTACAATATCAACATGAGGTCTATTATAATATTTCTGAATCCATTCCTCAATTTTATGGATATGATATCTTCTTACGTCTTTAACGTCCCCTGTGTCATTATCGTTTTTTCCTCTCAGATCATAATGATGAGCTCCATCGGGTATGAAAACTGCCCTAACATCATCATTAATATTTCTTAGAACACCTCCACTTGACCATGGGTCTAAAAGTCCATTGCTAAATATTATGTTAGAAGCAGCTCCAATTTCCTTTCCACCATATTCACGTATTGGCACGTTTGGGTCTCTCGGTCTAATTTTGAATTGCTTATAACAATCATCTGAATATTTTTGAAAATCCCAAGATTCGTTCTCAAACATGTCTAGATCTGTAGAGCACATTGGCATTATCATATCAGTGCAGCTCTAAAAGTGAATTATTATTTTAAAATATTACGATTACTTGAAATGCTGGTCGAAATTTAGGAATTTTAACCCAAAGGAGTTAAGGATTTATTTCGCAGCGTTAGGAAATACTCTTTTTGGTTGAGCTTACCTGGAAGAACCATCCATTTTCACCTAAATTCGTAGACGTTTTATTAATACTGTTACATTTTGTTTTTCCTGTATAATTTGTATAAATCTGTAATGATTCCCCAATAGCTGTAAGATATCCAACATCGTCCTTCCATGTTTGATTGTTCAACTTTCTGCAAAATTCCAAAATTGGATAGGCAGGCAAATCAGTCAAAAAATTATTTGCATATGGATAGTTAGCCATGGCCATATTCACTAAAATTTCAGCCACCCATTCAATCAGGCTTTCAACCGACTTGTCTGTAGATATTGGTGTACATAATTTCCATAAAGACGATATATTTGTTTTACCAGCTGGAGTTGCTGCAAAGTTTCTATAAAATCCAATTTATTAGAAAATGAGAAAGCTATAACTTTTTCATTATAGTTATTAGAGCTTACCTTACAGTGGCCCAAACTTTTTTGATAGTATTGGTACATTTATCAGTACCATAGCTGGTGTAAACTGTAGTAGTAATTCTATTGAAATTTTCACACGGTGTCAGTCCATTAAACTGCCAAATAGGTGCTGAGCTGGCAATTGATCCTAACACAGAACTTGGATATTTCATCCTGATCCAAGCTGCCAGCATACCGCCATAAGAGCCGCCAAATGCGATTACAGGAAGCGGTTTAAAACTTTTTGAATTAATATAGTCATTCTGCAACTGTTCTATTAAATAAACGTAATCTGCCAGTGCTTGTTGTGATGATAAATATCCTAAATTTTCAAGCGTTGAATAAGATTCATTTCCAAATGGTAGAGATTGTCCGTAGTACCTTAAAAATAAAAGAATTAACCAAAGACAAATTTTATCATTAACATGTAATATTAGATCTAGTACAGGATTATAAATTACCCTTATTAGACCGAAGAACAACTTATTGTTAGAAAAACCCAATAATTTATTAATAATTTAAAATTATTTACAAATTTTGTTATTATTTTCAAACTCACCTGTGCTCTGCAAATACCAATAGTGCATTGAATTGCGGTGCAATGTCAAACATAAATCCTGTGTTTTGTGCAAAATTGGTGATATCTCCCTCATTTCCTGTATAAAAGAATATTGGGCCTCCTATTTTAAGATACGTATCATTAATCAAATATCTTAACTTGAATATCGCATTTGAAGTGTAGCTAAAATAAGAGGAAACACTTTAATAAAAAAATTATTGAGTTGACAGTAACTAAATCCAGAGCAGCACATGTATTGGTCTACCGAAATCTAATCGCAGAATTATTTATAATATAATGGGGCAACCCTTCATGCAAATCACAAGATAAATCTATGAATGGAAAACTATAAGGAAGCTACATCCTTACAAGAGGAAGTAATAGGGTATCAAAGACGTCGGAAAGCATAGGAATAGGTGTGAAAACGTTATAATACGGCCAGTAAGCCTAATAAAGTATGCCACAATTTTCCAAGCATAAATGATGGCGATTCACTACTATTTGGAAATCTAGGTTATAGTGGAGAAATTTACGAAGTCAAAAAAAAAAGAAATAGTTTATATTAGAACAATTGACATAATTCTCCTCAAACCTGATAGGTGAAGACAGGAAAGGGTCATAACTATTGTGAGTCCGTTCACGGAGCTTTGTAAGCTCAAATGATAAGGTTGACAAAGGATTCGGTAATAGGCAATTCAAAGCTACTGACAAAGAACTGTAAGAAAAATCTAGTCTATAGTAGTAGATCTGAAAAGGACGCAGTGGAATATGCCATATTTTTTTTTCGAAGGAAAAATGCGGAGTATGCAACATGCCATGAAATATATCAATCAAATTAAAATAGTGAGAAATATTCAGCTTTTTCAGAGGTGATATATCAACAATAGCTGGTGAAATACTGTATTCAATCGTCTATGGTTTATCGGCGTCGACCAGTTAGAAAACCATTACATTAAATGATTTGTCACTTCAATGTTGTATCGAGATCTGTTGGTTTATAGCTCCCTTTTTTTTAAACCAAAACTAATGCCAATCTTATGTATGTAGACTCATAAAGGAATCTAAACAATCAATTTCTCTGTCAATGGCTTGTTTATTTTCACCCTAAATGGTAAAATTCTGAACATATAACTATATAACCCAGTAAGAGCTTCATTGTTAACACAATAAGAGTTGTGATCTTTTGACCGCTAGCGCTTGAATTAGTTTCCATGTATCGATAATATAGCTGACTAACTCCATTTTTGATTTGTACGACTTTAGTATAGAAAGTGTTTGGAAGTGATAAATATTTGCCACACACGCAAATTTATCCTTTTAATAATTTAGTGTTTAATTGTATACAAATCATGGGGGACAGAATTTCCAAATTTAACTGAAGCTTACAAAAAATAATTGGGTTTAGTAAATTTTAATCTTTGTTGACTAGATTTTGGGTAGTAAGTGATATTCTAGTTCTCAACTTTGTTAATAGAACGTAAGATGTATAATGGGAAATATTTTAATTCTCTCTTTCAATAGTCAATACCATATTACCATATTTCCTTCAAAAATTATTAAAAAAAAAACTAATTTTCAAACAGAAGAGACCTAAAATCAAGAACATTTAGATGCATTGCCATATTACCTTGAAACCTTAATAGCTTAACTCAACATACATTCTCCCGATGTTTTCAATAACATTTGTTCCTCACTCGATACTATAAAAAAACAAATTTATTTTTCAATTATTTTGACTAATTTTTGTTGTTACTATTCTATAATATTCTATTTGTCTACTATTCATTATAATGTTAGATCCAGTATCCTCTTGAATAAAATCTTACCTGAAATGATCCAGAGGTACATCAATATAGTTAGTTTTAAATAAATACTTCCCTTCACTGGGTACAATAATAAAAACACTAACTATCCATACCACTTGGCAATTCATTGTTGAAATAAGAAAGAGCAATGATAATTGTTATTAATTTCATCTAAACTTTGACCTTTATGATAAAAAAATTATAGTATAGTTAGATTATACTTGAGTCTAGGCTATATATAACAGCAATCACTGTTTGAATATAAATGTTATCAAATAAACCTCGTTGACACATAACCTACTTATTTGTAAACTAGTCGTTAATTATTTAAATATATATTTTAGTTGTATAAAAATAAAATGAACTATCAAAAGTGTCATTCTAAAAATTATCATCATACTAATTTGGAAAAAAAGCAATGTAAATAAAAAAATAAATTATCACCATACACTCTCCAGTAAAATGAGCACATAATTTGTTATTTTAATTTATTTAATTTAAATGAAATTACTCAGGTTTCTTCCACTGGCTTAATTTTTTTGGCGCCCAATACAATTGAAATTAAGTTATTATTTATAATATTGAGAAGGGCTTATCAAAATTTTTTACTGTTGTAAATTCAATAAAATGAATGAAACTGTGAATTTTGTTATTGTTTCCTAAATATTTGTGTCATTTGTTTCATTTCCTGCCATCTTATTCATCGGTTTTCTCCCGCCATCTTTATTACTTTGTTTACTGTGTTTTATTTGCGTTGAATAATCTTCCTGTTGCTTCAATTATTTCATTTATCTCTTGTTCCAGTCTTCTATCTTGTGTTAGTGTCATGCCAAAGTATTAAAAGCTTTTAACCTGCTCTATCTTGATTCTTCTATCTTATATGTTTTCTCCTTTCAGCTAGTTATTATTTTTTTAGTGTTGTGCTCGTTTATTGTCATATTCATCATTTATAGACTGTTGCTGTATATTTTTAAGTTTTAGCTCAAGGTGTTCTCATCTTCTACCATTATTACTATGTATATGCATATTCTAATGCCTTTTATCTTCCAGTTTTTAACTGTTTACTGTTGTATTTGTCTTTATATTCTTTTTATTCCTTCATATAGCATTATGTTAAT